>APFE031499151.1:29549-64789 GCA_000404065.3 Pinus taeda
TGGAGTTTTCTTAAGTTTTTCTTCTGACTCCCTAAAATTGAAAAATGCCGAGTTTCTCCTATACTAGACTCGTTAAAATTTCACAGTAAAGGACCTGTTCAATTACAAACAGGAACAGACCACTCCTTCTTACGGTTTGCATCTAAACTAAGTTGGACTCATCTGAAGGATGAGCTTATAACCAAGAAAATGTTATCCTCCTCAGGCTTGTCAAAAATAAAGAGGTACTTGCCAGAAATGGTGGAGGAAAAGAGAGAAAAATGAACCTGTTTGTCATACTTTGTGTTTGAAAAGCTTTCCATCACTCTTGAACACGACACTTTTATCCACCTGGGTTGGGAAATCCTTTAACTAACAATTAATCAAGCCACATTGAAAGTCTTCAGCTGGTATCCAGGTATTAGCTTTGGGTCAATTTTCACCAAGCCATCTGCAGTGTCATTATGTGTTCAAGAGGTCTATGCAAATAAACCATTCACCTGCAAAATATTTGTCATCCATCATTGACCCTCCCTGAGTTAGTTCTTTCCAAATATATTTCTCCAGACTTGATCTATGATTTTGTGTTATGGGCTTACCTATAATTGATCCCTTTCTATCGACTCCAACTCATTATCTAGAAAGATGATCTACAGATCGGTAGTACCTTGGAATCTGCATGCCTCAATGGCAGGTTTCTCACCTTTGACGACAGGTTGTCATGACCTTCGATCAAAGGATTCTGTGACGTGTTCGACATCGACTCATTCATTCACATTTCATGGATTGTACTAAGTACTTTTAGGGCCATTGACATTACTGCTGGTTCCTCTAACACTTGTTAACAGTTTACATCATTGACTGGTAATCAAGTGGTTTCTACCATGTTCGACTTCGACACATTAATTCACATGGATAGAATCGTACTAGTTCAGAAGTAGAAATGAAGACCCTCGATCTAGTTTCCACCATCCAAACTACGAGGAATTTTGTTATCATTATATAGTGGAATATTCATAAACAGATGGATGCGCCCATACTGTGTCCATATGTTCCTACTTGTGGTGTAATACAAAATCATTCCTATATCAGAGCAGTTTTAGATAGTTTTTAGCCAGTTTTGATCTGAGTATGGGAATGCCTACCTCAGTGATGATATTTTCATATATATATTTTGTGTTGAATGTTTTTACAGGTTCAACTGGGGTATCCACAGGAATATCCTTGAAATGATAAAGTCCTTCACTCTTCTTAGATGATAAAAATAAATAAAACCATCCTCATCTACTACAGACTTCGCACTTTAGGGGGAAATCTATTACACAAAAAATTGTCACCATGACTTCTACAATTTGTGTGAGTCCATCAACACTCATGCATACCTCCTCTGCAAGTCTTCAGCCTCAGATCTTCATATCAAGCCTTGAAAATGGGAGAAATACCTTGAAAATATCTCAAATCCTAGTTTCACACTTTCTCCTAGCATTGCCTGCGGTGCCGCACCCAATTGTCATGTTTCCTACAAACCTGACCGCTCTATCTATTGAGTAATGGGTGCGAACCCCTGTAAAAGTTAAAAAGCCATGAATTCATTCTTAAAAACTCATCTTGGGTCACTTATAGACACTTCTAGAAGGAATATTGTGCTGGCAAGTCTGCTCCACCTTGGTTCATCCATTCCATAACTAAGGGAGCTAACTCCATGATATTAGGTGCTTATCCCATTGAAGGAGTAACTTATCCCTTCAATGGTGGACCTGCAACTTCCTCCATTTGCACTATAAATTCATGCATTGGGCTGGTTGTAGGAGAGGTTGAAAGCTAAATATTCTTGAGGGTAAATGCTGCTGGAAACTAGACCTCCTTTTTGAGCTTGTGAGAGGAGAGATCACATACCTTTCATGTCATTTGGGAAGTGAGTGAGGCTTGTCAAAGTAGAGGAGACTCTTGCTAGACCCTGGAAAGAACTTGTGCAACATCAAGGCAAAGGTTGTAAGATTCTTTTATTCATAAAGTTAATACAATCAAGTTTGTTTTTCTCAATGAACTGTCTCTAATGGTTTATTTTATGAACTCCTTGATCTTCATAATGAGCATGTTTTATTATATGCAGGTATACTTTGATGAGTGTTTATTTGTGTATGGAGGTTATTAAAAGGGAACTGCTTGAAGCTGTTGGGATAAAACTGCTACGAATAAGCGTTGGACCGAGGTAGGGTCTATTGCACCTCTTAGTATTCATTTATGAATTGAAACATGTTTAGAGAAAGGTAGATTTGCTTGTCCTCTTTGTTGCTAGATATCATTCGATACTAGGGAGATTGGTCTTCTCCGCAAGAATGATTTATCCGGCCAACAGTAGTCAATCTCATTTCCCTTCCTATTCACAATGTATGTTTCCCAAGCTTTCGACCTATGCGTGGTTCTCCTGACCTAGCGCACCTAGTGATAAGTTCCTGCAGTCCTTTCATAGCCTTGCTATCACACAACAGCTTCATACATGTCTCCAGAAAGGTAGTGAGCATTGAAGGATCCATCTTCAGACCTAGTTGATCCTTACTACTTAAAGTGGAGGCCTCTGTGAAGCTCTTCTTAGCTTCCATGAATGTCTCCTTCACGTGCTCCAAATCGAATTCAGGTTCCTTTGTAGGAGCCTTGTGAACCCACGCACTTTCTTTTGGCTACTTACCTTTGTTATCTCCTGTTATCATACCACTTTGGAGCATGATGTTTACATTTGGGTCCTCTTCACGGGGTTTAGACCTCATCATCTGTAGGTTCTGAGTCGGGGGAGGCTGGAGTATCCATTTATCATGCAACCTCGCTACCAGTGTAGGGCAGTCCTCTGTCTCATGACCAAACTGAGTACAATATAAACATGATGGTCTCATCGAATTTGTACAATCATGAGCATAATGCCTTGACCCTCCGCAATTATAAAAAATCAACTGTCCGCGACCCCTTCCTGGTCCCATTCCACTTCAACCTCATCCGCGCCCTTGAAATCCAGCACGCCATCCCTGTACTTGGATCGAGGGCTCGCGTTTCGGTCTGCACTCTATAGGCAGGATTCTGATCCATCATTAGTTCGTAACTTCTGCAGGTGTGCTCATCATGGCCTATCGGCCTGCAGAAATTGCAGAACAATTGCTGGGACGTCTGCGTATACTTCTATAATAGGTGACAGTTATCTATAGCGTGTTTTCCTCCTATGTGATAAATCGCACACCATGCCACACTCGGTCCTGCTTGTGCCTCTGGTCTTAATGGCATCGGCTATCCTGCCACTAGATAGTTTGCGAAGACTGGAAAATGGTCGTTGTCATGCCCCAGGCCATTTCATTTTATGCACCATACCCCCTTATGCACTTCTGGCCGAGTTGTCCTACCCTGTTTCAAGCTTTGCATTTCCAGACACAAATTTTGCAGTTGCGCGTGGATTTTTTGGACTCCCAGGCCCAAATCTTTTATTGGGGTCGTGTGCAGTCTCCTTACAATCTCCAAAGCCTCGGCTTGGGTGGATAACTTCTGCTGTGACAGCGCCATCCTCAAATGTGTCATTAGTGATGCTACAAACCATGCACGATGTTGTCCATCCATCAAGGTCATGTTGGCTTCGCGAATCATACTCTTCAGTCTCTGATCCAAATCCCATGGTGTCTCGTCTGGAAGCATCATGATTTCCTTAAACCCAATAATTGATTGTGTCTCCGACTTTGGCCTACTAAATTCTTTGTTCAACACAGCTTGGATATCTGTGATCCCCATGTTTGGATGGTCATTAGAATTCTTAATGTACCATGTTAGTGCGCGACCTTGCAATGCGCTTACCAATGTTGCATTCTTAATATTGTCATCCACGACTCCTTGTGCTTCCCATATAGCTTTTACCACGAACCAAAATTGGTCCGGATCTTCGTTCCCTACTCCTTTGAATACCGACAATTTTATTGCACTTACCATATTGAATTGTGGTGGTGGCAGATGTGGTTGGCAGAGATGGAGGTGAAGATGGTGAGACTGGTGGTTGCATAGGTGGAGGTGGTATGGCAGAATTCAATGCCTTATCAGGCTAACCACGCTTCTCGGCAAAACTTTCGCAAGCTTTTCCTTGATTTCCTGCCGAGGTGAAATCAAGGGACTATTTTCTATCTCTGTGCTATCTTCGTTTCTATAGATCCACTTCGTGTAGTCCCAAACATCAATTTATTTGCATAACCCGCTTTTCACACAATAGCATTTTAATCCAAGTGTTCAAAGATTTAATGTACTTACCTTGCGGTCCTTTGAGGAAGCATCATACCACCTCGTTGTAGCTGATTGTCATGTCTACTGCGAACTCGATGATAAATCCTCCTATAATTCGATCAAGCCAATGGTCCATAGCGCGCGCACTCTTATATTTTGACGCTTCTAGTCTGCACACTAATTCTGGAGTCAACACAATTGGTTTGTCGAGCCCACAACTTGCCTGACTATCTGCTAGCATATAACTCAGAGGGGAAGGATGAAAAGAAAATTTCATGGATTTTCGTATATAAGTAGTGCTCTAATCACTGTTCCTTTCATACTCGCAGATTCTTGTTTTCCTACGCCGTGAACTCGTGAATCTTCCTGTCCAACCAAAATTCAATTTCTTTCTTCATCAGATTCTAGTGACACAACATTAGACATCCCTTATGCTGATCCTGGTCCCGGCAACGGAACCATTTTTTGGCTTGTTGGGGCCTGACCTAGGTTCGTAGGTGATTTAGCCAAAAAAATCCTGGTACTACTGGCCCTTTCGGAAGCAATCCACGAAGTGCAGACTGAGGTCTTAGCTGAAGTAGTATGGGAGGGTGCTAGAACTAGGTTTCTGCACCCTGGGGATGTCTGATGATTTCAAGTGGTCCGCAGTTCGACCCTACGCACACGTCGCTATGTGCACTTACCCATTCCTCGCGGCCTGTGATGTTGCCTTCTCGGAGCCCTACTCGGGGGGCCAAACAGTGTTATTACCCTAGTCCTTATTAATAGCCTGATATTAGTTGATTAACTTAGCTTATTTGTACACTTTTAGTTACACCTAACAATATTCACCATTCATACAAGTGCGCACAGTAACTAAACATTATAATTGTAATTCATATCCAACAGATAATAACCTAAGACACATACACGTAATTTAGATAAAAATTCTCTTTATTAGTGTTTTCTCTAGTTACAGACTCAAATCTACCCTGAGCACTCAGCTACAGGGGTCCGCGCACTCAGCTGCAGACTCTACTAGGCCTCTACACACTTAGGTGCAGAGCCTCTTCCTACTACTATGACCCAAGACACACAGACTCTTCTTCTATGCTCCCTATCTCATTCTATCCATTAGATTCTCTCCTATGATATTCTTTACCACTTAGAGCTTCACTCTATTTATACAATCTCATGGTCCGCGGACCATGGGTAGGCTGACATTATACTCAAACTTAGGGCAGAAAGCCCTGTGACTCTAACATACAATTCACACCCACAATTCACAGAGCTATACAATACTATCACTCAAAACTTGGGCTTTGAGCCCCAAAACATGTTGTGGGGGGATTCCATGCCTAGCATAGGCCTAGAAGAAAAAAAAGAAGGAAAAAATAAACAAGTCTTCATTCCATGTATCTCTCTGATGAATGTAGGTTCTCTCCAACATCTGCAAACAACAAAAGAAAGTTGGCACCAAAGAAAAGAAAAAATTGGTTCAAATTATAGTCAAAGGATGTCAAACTTGGACTTTATCCTCCTTTTCTCAGACGTTCTAGAAGGACCAAGGCCATGGAAATCCATCACCCTCATATATTTCCACCATCCACTCATCATTCCCAATATTTTACCACTCATTTTCCTTGTTGTCATGAAATACTACAAGAATGCTCTGTTTTACTACAGGAAACAAAAATGCATAGAGTAGAAAACTATTTTTGTCATATCTTGAAAACCATGCATCCATTTATCAATTTGTTTTATGGGGAGATGCCTATGGATGATGGTAACATGCTCAAGCAATTTTATCAAATTCCAGTGCATAGTTTTCGATAAATTGACCTCCATCACCTACATCCATTTTTGAATTTTCTCAATATTCGTGCATCCATTTAAAACTATGTTTCATGGGGAGATGCATATGGATTATGGTAACATTCCCAAGCAATTTTAGTAAATTCTAGTGCATGGTTTCCAAGAAATCAACCTCCATAAAATTCAACTATTTTTATTTTTCTTGCGATTCGTGCATCCATTGGCCAAACTTTTTTTTTATGGGGAGGTGCCTAAGGATGATAGAAACATGCTCAGAAAAATTCAAGTTAATCCATTCTACAGTTTGGGAGATATGGATAAAACTAGTCAAATCTGTTGTTTCCTATAGTACTACTATAGGATGGCATAGTTCTACTACAGGATCCCTTGTTTTACTACAGGAAATAGGTAAAAATCTTAGAATATGGTAGGAAAGGTAGAATGAAGTGTGGGAAAGGTTTCTAATGGTTAAATAAGGTATAGGGAAGGTGAACATCACCCATGGAGAAGCCCATCACTCCAAGAAGGCCGAATTTGACTAGGATAGCTTGCTCATGGTAACTAGAAGACAAAGGTTTAGAATCGCCAAGCTATGAGGACCTGTGCATAAGAAAAAAAAGGAAGTTATCACCTCTAAAGGACCATGGATCAATCATAAACTCAAAAACAACATGCATGTCTCTCTAATAACAATCAGGTAGGTACAAGTATGCAATATTCTTAACCTCTTCTCTTGAGCATATTATAGTTAGAAATTTGTTTTCAATGCATGAGAGATGAGGTTTTATAAGCTAAGGATAGGTCAACTGTCTTAGTTGCCTTCAACTAGTTAATTTACAGTGCACTCCTTCATTCATGCAATGTGGAAAAGTCAAATTAGGAAGGATGTTTATTTCAAGGAATGGAGACAACAATTGAAAGAAGAAATTTCTTCAAAGGCCAAGTCACCACTACACTCTAAGCCCTCCATCCACTTCATATCCACTATCTATCCATCATTCATCTATCCCATGTCATAAGAAAAAATTAATATTTTTAAAGAACAAACCCTACACTCTATCTCACCTTGAAAATTTCTTGGAAAAAAAAAAACAGATCATCCTCTCCATTTTCACAAAGTTACACTACTCCCTATGAGCCCTAGCATCATCCTCCAAACCATCTACATCATTTCTCATCACTCCCATATAGCTAGAAGACCCTCAAAGAGAAGGAATGGCTACTACAGGAAGACAAAATGTTGCTACAAGAAGGAAGAAAGGAAAAAATTGTGCTAAAACCCAAAATGGTGGTGCTTGAGAGACACCTAATCAAAACAGAGAATTCCAAGGCCATTAGGCAATAATCTATGCCAAAAGAGAGGAAGAAGGTAACAAAAGGAAATAAGGAATTCACCATCAAAATAGAACTGAAACTGCAGTGATGAAAATTGGCTTTCCAAGAGGTCTCTAATATCCTTCTAGCTTTTGTCCAAGGCCAAAAATATGTTATAGAAATGGGAGAAAGGCATGGAAGGGCCTACCCTAGGCTCAGACTATAATTTTTTCTCAAAACAAGTTTAAACAGGGTTTCCTATAGTACTACAGGAATTGCGATAGGGTTTCTGTAGTACTATAGGAACTACTACAGGGTTTCCTCTTGTTTTTATAGGAATTACTAGAGGATGTCCTAGTTCTCATCTAAAGGCATTTTGAATGTTTGAGAGGTGTCCAAATGGTGGAACAAGGTAGTAGAAGGTTTGAAAAAGATGTGGAAGACCTTTCCAAACTATAAAATATTCAAGAACCCATCTTGAATAAGGGAAAGAAGGCAGACTAATGGTTTCAAGAAACATTGTGATTTTTTCTAAGCATAAATAGTTTTGGAAAAATGAGTGAAAATGGAATGAAGGTTTCAAGGGAGGGGATATGAATGAAATGGATCTACAGGCCAATAGAGTTCACTTGCAAAGAGCAAAGTTATGTTTTTTAACTTGAAAGACTGTTAAATAATCATGAAAAGAACAACTACATTTTTGGGCTTGTCATTGCAAAACTTACAACCAAGATTCTTAAGAGAAGGAAATGAGGAATGCATAAGAGAGAGGCTACCAGGGCCATGAATGAGGCATAATGAGGTCACTAAGTTGCTTAGAGGATGAGAAACACTTTCAACAGGGGGTATGATGGGCCTCTAAATTAGATATAAATTAATTCCCATGCCTCTAAATTACACAAACTTAAGGCCCATCTGACCATCATTCAGCACATTAAACATCTCTTTTTTCATTATATAATGTATTTTTAACTTTAATATGTTCATTTGGAAGGTTTATGGATAATTGCATATTTGTGCCTAATATTATTTATTTTTGTGGAATATTGTGAGAATATTGGGCAGACTTAGAAGATTTGGAGGAGGAGATAATTTAGGGATTTTCTCCCTACTGCAGGAGGATCAATATTAAATAATAAATCAACAAGATATTCTAGAATTATGGCACAAATTGTGGAGCTCCAATGATTTAGAAAATCTAGGAATGTGTTCCCATGCCATTAAATGCAGATTCGTAGTACTAGGAACCATATCCACTAATCAAGGGATTTTGGTGGGGAAATCTTCCTCCTTTCATGGGAAATGCTTCCTAATCATTTTGTATAAGTACCAAGTCGAATTTTCCTCTAGGGTTATATTTTTATTAGTCTTCTTGTGGAGAGAACTCGTATTTTTTTAGCTCCTTTGTCATTTCTTGTAGGGATGTAATTGTATTGATGGAAATAATGAAGATTGGTGCCATGTTCAACTTCTAAACCTTGGTCTCCTTCATAGGGCTCTAATTTTCCTTGGGATTGGCTATCCTAGAAGACTCAAAAACCTTTTGTATCATTTACAATTGAATTAGATCAAAAAAGAAATCTAGCTAATAGAAAAGATTATCCCATTTCTTTTGCACTTGATTAGGTTAGGAATTTGATAGCTTTACTAACTCACTAGTTCTTGAATTTCTAGATTCTAGACTAGTAATTTTATGCCATTTTTTAGCATGGGTTAACTGAGGTATTTTTGAGTGATTCCACTTGGAATGGAGACCTAAGACATCTTATTCAATAAAAAAAAATTGTCTCGTCCAATTTTGAATTGATTTGGTTGGTCATTCAATGAATTATAACTCCCTATAGAGAATATGTTGTTTCATGTAGTAGTACTACAAGAAAGCATGTAGTAGCCTTCCAACATGCATATACATGCCCAGATTCACTCAAGAAGCTTGTTTATTATCCCTTAAGGCTGAATCAAGACCCCTAGGCTCTAAATCAATTATTAGGGAAGACTAAATACCACTTAGTACTTGCCTCTTTACCCATGCAAAACATTTAAGTGATTTGGGTTAATGGACAAATTTATGAATTGCATAATACAATGTTGATTTTCTTGATTACCACATCCAATGAACTCTGTTAATGGATCTAAAATCTTTGAAATGTAATGGTTGACGTTTATTTCATGATATTTATTTTATGCAATTAGAATAGGTTTCTTTCCTTGTACTTTCTTTCTTGCAATAGGTTAAGGTTTCCATTTTGAGCATTTCATTTTCTGCAATTAGTTTAGGATTTTATTTTAGTACATTCGCTTCATTAAATCATGATAGAAAATTAAGGATGCATTATATGTTGCACATATAATGCCGATACATCTTAATTTTGTACGAACCTCGAGTTGATAATTAGATTTGGTAGCCTTTGGAGTTGCAACATTCTTGTTGCAATATTGAGGCTCATAAAAAATCATTAGTCGTCAAATCAAGACATTATTCATCAAGTGAAAACCTAAATTTGATATCACGGTCAGATCTATAGCCCAAAACATATCTCAACATCAAATCAAAGTTCTAAATTGTTATCAGGCATCATGTAAAAGTTATAAAACATCATCAATCATTCAAGCCAATAGTTCAAATATCATTAAATTATTATCATACACAGTCATACACTAACATCAATAATCAAATTGAAATAACATACTGATATGCATGTTTCGGTCACTTGCAAACACAAGTTTATTCAACATATTCCCATTATAGTAAGTCAAACATTCAAGCTTCCCTGTTAATAAAAATTTCTGTTGTCTTCTCCATTTTTGTAGGACTGTCACCTTTTAGGTGTACTTCTAATTTTATGCACAAAGCTTCATGCTTGTGTGCTATTGGCATAGACACACCCATAGGATTTTCTCCATGCAGATGGGAGGATATAGTTGCACCCTTAAGTTGGCTGCCATGTAACTCAGGCTTAGAGTAAAAGAAAAAACTCTCTTCTTAGATCAAAACTTTACCAACAATATCATATGTTTTCCTATTCATATCCATAAATCATGCTTCAAGAGTAAAGAATGTACATATAATGCAAATAATAATGGGAGTTAGAATCTTATGGAGAGATTCTCCCTCCGAATGGGAATCCACTTCAGTCATCTTCATTCATGCCATTAACCTGTTTATAACCCTATAATGCATTAATAGATTTGTTGGATCATAAATTCAAACTATATCATATAGTTAGCATAAGCTAATTCACTATTACATCATGACTTTCATTAAGGGTTAGTTCCAAATAACTAATAGGAGTATACTTCAATAATAATGGTCACAATGTTACATAACTCAATCCATCAAGGCAGGAAATTCAATTTTTCCATCTACCACACACATCAAGACATAACCACGATCAACAAAAAATCCTAAATATCAATCTCATTGTTACACTTCTATCATCCTGGCTACCATGCCTTTGACAAACATTATCAATAGTGTCAAGTTACCATCTACAAGAATCAAGGTGCAAGCCTTCTTTATGGGATCAAGATATTCAAAATGATAAATGTTAGCCAAACATCAAGTATACCACTATATCAAAGATCAATATTAAGTAGCTTCATAGAATCAACAAGTTCATCATGTCTAAAAGGTAAGATACTTGTTTACTATCAAGTGCACCATTTCATTATAAGAACCATGAATCCAAATCAATTTCATATGCATGAACCATTTGTGAAGGAGGCATTCTCATCATACCTTATGGATTACCTTACCATCCAATATAAAATTGAAAAAATATACCATGCATACCTTGTAGTATTCAAATACATGTTCACCTTCTTATTTTACATAGGCAACTTGTAGCGCTTTGTTTCCTTTTCGTCAGGTGCCTCGTCTGCTAGTTCTTCTCTTCCTACACTAGCCAAGATCCTCAAGAAGGATCCACTTATCACAACTCATAAGGAGTTTAGAAATACCTAAATACTTAAATATACATGCAAGAAGTAATTATCAAAACAATAATTAGATCAATAAGTCTAAACAGAAGTAAGGAAATAAAGCAGCATCATAAATTTAAAAATACTTATCTTCATTGAGAGGCGATCATCTCTCTCTTGAACTAGCCTTCAAGTTTCATCATTGTTCATTGTCTATATGACAATGTTGCCTTCACCATTTGAATGAACTTTATCAACAATGAGGCCTACTAGAGACTATCCCATCTAGGGCTTCATCAAATCTATCATAAGTGCTTGAGCATATTCACATTGACCATGTTAGGGTTTCCATATTTCATATCTCAAGTCGTTTGCCATAAACCATGGTTTCCCCCAAACCCTAACCTCATAATATCCATCAAAAGCTAATACACAAATTGCCTAAGGTTATCTTCAAACCCTAGAATTATTTTAGGTCTCCTCCATCCTATCTTGCTTCCATCAAAGTTATCTTCATAGGGGTGATCTTCAATGACTTTTATTCAACCCAACTCTGATACCATGTTAATTTTTCTTAGGGTTATATTGTTCTTTTCATTGATAATTGCATTTCATCGTTAACACATTAAATTCACCCCATAACATCATAACATTATTCATATTTACATCATTATTAAACAACATATGAAACTATATATAAAGAATGATATCATCATCATCAATGAAACAAAACATAAAGGAACAATATAATAAAAGCATTCACAGATAGAGACAGCAGGATTGGTCGGAGACCTGGGCAAAACCCAATATGGGGTAAACCCTTTCAAATTATTCTTCTTATTAGATTGTCATTGAATGATTCCAAAAAAGAGAGTACAATAATCCATATCTTCATCCATACATCTATCCAACAAAAAAAACTACACAATATCCATTAAATGAATCCACCAATGCTTGTACTCAAAATTTTCATTCTTAATCTTATAATGAACTATCCCTATGTGTGGTGAACTACCGAACACTGCGGTTACTGAGCGAAATGTCTAGACAACTGAAATTTCATCATTTATGTCTTGGTCACATGGAGGAGGAGTCATGAGTGCGACTAGGAAGGTTGTAGATGCTCCTTGGAGTCTATAAGCCAGCAACTGTAGTCTGCAACTAAGATTTATAAACCCTAGATGTTGGTCACATGGAGGATGATTTGTGCATGTGATTGAGATGCTTTGGTCGCATAGATGAGCTGGCTAGCAAGCAACTATGGTTGAGTTCTTCCTATGCCATGCCTACGACTAAGGCTGAAAACCCTAAAAGATAGATGCAAGCTTCAGACCCTACAATTTCATCTTCTGGTGAACCCATTCCTGTGTGGATGAGCCTCAGACTTATACGACCTGAAAACCAAGATAGAAGAGTGTCTCATCAAGATGTATAAATAAGGTAGATGATACTTGTACTTATAGCCTTCCAAGGGTGTCAAATTTTCTTTATGGCTAACCTTATCAAATAGGAACATGTGGGATTTTCCTCATAAGTAAACTTTCCCTTCTCTGATTTGAGTGATATTTAGGTCGATTCTAGTCCTCTCAAAAAGAGAAATTTAATGCAATCATTATATTCATCAAATAAGCTATTCCAAACTAGAATTTTACCGTACTTTCATATTTTAACTGAAAAATCAATCGTCACATACCATGATCTTGGTGCTTGTTTCAATCCATATAATGTTTTATTTAACTTACAGACAATGTGCTCTTGACCTTTTTTAACGAACTCTTTTGGATGAAAAAGATATAATTATCCTTTTAATTCTCAACTCAATAATAAATACTTAAAAATATAGTTGATATGTTTTCCATTTACGTTTCATAGATAAAGAAATCAACAATCTAAATGTATTTAACTTAGCTATAGGTGCAAAAGTTTCTTCATGATCAATTCACTTTTTCTGTGAGTATCCTTTTGCAACTAACTTTCCCTTATACTTATCTATACTTCCATCAAATTTAAATTTAGGTTTGATCAACCATTTGGACCCTATGGGTACATTATATTTAGACAATTATGTTAGTTCCCAAGAATCATTCTTCATTATAGAATCATATTTCCTTCATTACATCTCTCCACTCTTTATGTTCATTAGCTTCCTTGAAATTTGAAGGTTCTATGACATTCATTACTCTAGTCATTGAGGCATAATATTTGAATCTTACTCATGGTTGCGTTTGATGAGATGACCTTCTTGTTACTTCGTTGATTTCATCTCTTCTCTTGCTTTGCAATGAATCATCTCTTCCTCTTGGTGTGTTGGGGTTGCTAGAGGTGTCCATGTCACTAGATTCGTCTTCGTCTTTTTTTTCCCACTTATCATTTGATTCCTATATGACATCATCATACGCATAAGGGATATGCCATGCATCATACTTGTCATTTTTATGGCCTTCATCTGCAAGCTCATGAAGAAATACATCTCTCTTGCAAAGATTTTATGAGTGCAAGGATCAAAACAATAACGTATGAAGATACACTTTATAGCTTTCTCATTAAGTTTCCTCTTGTCTTCTTTCAGAATATGAGAGGATTATTTTCTACTGAAGATTCTCATTTGGATTACTATTGGTTTATCACCGTAAAATGCTTCGAAAGGAGTCTTATGATCTAAAGTTTCAGTTGGACTTCTATTTTTCAATTAGACAACAATGTTAATAGCTTCGACCCAAAAAGAATTGGTAAGATTCTTACTTTTCGTTATGCTCTGTACACATTCTACTGGGATTTTGTTCTTTCTTTTAGCTACTCCATTCTATTGTGGAGTATATGGCCCTATATATTGTTGTAAAATTCCAAGGGATTTGCAATATTTGATAAATTCATTTGAAATATATTCTTCCCCTTGATCTGTTCGGAGGATCTTGATGTATTTTCCAGTTTACTTTTCAACCATATTTTTTAACTCCTTAAAATATTTAAGAACATCACTCTTCTTCCTCATGAAGTATACCTATGTATATTTCGTAAAATCATCAATAAATATCAAGAAGTAATATGCTCCACCTAATGCTTTGGTCTGCACAGGACCACATACATTTGTATGTACAAGTTCTAGAACATGCCTTTTCCTTTTATCTATATGATCAGTGAACTCTTCCCTCTACATCTTCCCTAATGCACACCCTTCACACGCAGAATATTAATTCTTAAGAATTGGAAGCCCTTATACCATTACTTGTTTTTGAAGTAGTAATAGATCATGATAATTAATGTGACCATACCTTTGATGCCACAGATTTTTGTTGTCATGGTCGTGGAAGCCAATGCTTGATGACATTTGTTTGTCACATTGAATTTATATAATCCTCAAATTCTAACTCTTGTTGCAATGACCTTGAAGTGATCTTGCATGTCTTTCACCACACAATGTGAATTTACAAAATCAACCTTCAAGCCTTGATTAGTTATAGTAGAGACTAAGATTATATTTTTCTTAACATTAGGAACATACATCACATTATGGACTAGTTTAACATGACTGTTAGGTAATATCACTAACACATCACCAAACCCTCTAATTACATGTGCATGATCATCTCCATGATATATATTCATATCATTGTTAGTTTCATGAAATTTCTCAACCCAATGGCTATTATAAGATATATGTATGGAGGCTCTGGAATTAACAAACCAAGTATTTGGATCATCTATTTCATTAGATAGTGCAACTTTTGTTACAAATGGTATAAGATTTTTTATGCCATTATTTCTCCTCTATCAACAAATTACCAATGTGCTTTTTAATTCTATGTTTGGACTCATGGCATTTTCTTTCATGCAATCTCCAAAGTAGTGTCCAAACTTGCCATAATAATGACATCTAATATCGACCTTTGGAGATGTCATACTTGGTCATGATTTTGAAAATGGTGGCTTACCATATGATGGCTTTCCTTTTGATGGCTTTCCTCCTTTACAACCTTCGTAAGGCATCTTGAAATTTGGTTTCCCTTTTGCCATAAGAACTTTGAGGCTTAATATTTCTTCATCTTTCTTCCTCCTACATGAGTAAACCTACCAACTCATCAAAAGTGGGATTATTCTCCCTTGCTACAAGACCTGTTATGAACATCTGATACTCATCTAGCATTCCATATAAGGTTATACTCTTCTATATCTCCAACTGTATCATTAAAGTCCTTAATTCTTGAAATAAAATTATTGATGCTTTCATTTTCTTCCATTTTAATAGAAAGAATATTACATTTCAAGGATAGAAGTTGATTTGTATTCTTAATTTCTTACAAATCCTTAAGTGTTTTCCATGTCTCCTTTGATGTATTGTAGTATCTAATATGCAAGATAATGTTATATTTTACATATATTTGCAACATTACTTTTCCCTTCATCTCTCGCTTCTCCCAATCTTGAATTGATGAAGTAGTAGTTCTTGTCACTTCCATTGGCTTCACTTCATCACTAATCGTTATTGACTAGAAATTGTATCCCTTCATCAATGTATGTACCTTAAATTTCCAATTCACGTAATTGGCACCATCCAACTTCGTTGCTTCATTTAAGTATGATTCTGCTAGAGGATTAACCATTTTGATAGAAAATATTTTCCAACATCCAAACAATTAGTTATTTCAAAGGATATGCTCTAATATTAATTTACCTCAAATTTGTTGTAGGCCAGTGTATGAAAGGCCCTGTAACTTACAACTATGCCAACAACACTAGAGTGGAAGGAGTAATTCAATGCAAACATGCCTCCAACGCCAAAATTCCTTTTAAACACAACAAATATCAATATTGGCTTCATCCCACATGCAGATTGGATAATGAAATATCAAAACGCAAAACACCTCTTATATCAGTAGTTGACTGCCTTTTCTTTTAGTGTACACTTCCACACACTATACTCAGTCTTCACCAAGCTCAACACATGAATGGGAATGGATTTCCCTATCAATAACTGATCACGTTTACAAATGTATTCCATTGGTAAAAAGAAACGAAGCCCTCTCCACAATAGTAAACATTATTGACAACAACACTGATCACATGCATTGCTCACATGCTCCACATAATCAATATACAAGGGAACGCTCTCTAACTCAGCGCACACACAACAACAAGAACTGGGGTGACAACTTTACTATCACATTCAACATCATACTCAACATAGCCCATCCTCATGACCCTCGATCGTCACAACCATGCTCTAATACCAACACAGAAAAATGAAAGACAAAATTTGAAGAAGGATGCAACTCTCTAGTGGGACAATTACTCACTCAGGAGACTACACACCAACAAACAATTGCATTCATCAAGCCAAAAAACCATTACATATATAGGACTAGATTATCATTGAACAATTTCCTAGAATATAGGAACTGCCAACCAACTAATTATAAATAAGACAATCAATGCAACAACTGATAAAAAAATCTAAATATATAAAAATCTTACAATACCATTTAAAAAAATAAATAATAAAAATACAACTAATTCTGGAAGGCTTCTTATTTCAACTCAAGGTGGATGATGACCTGTTGACCTTTTTTTGTTTTTTTAATTGAGGATGTAGATTGATTCTCAAGGGAATATGCTCAGCATATGCTTTGTCTTGATACTTATCAATAACTATAGTGTTTTACAGAGTTTGTTAGGTTGCATTGACTTTTATTAAATTAAAAAAAATAAATTTGTGTCACATGGCTGCTACCCACCAATTTCCTAAGGATTTGAGATCATTCCAATTCTAATAACTTCATATTAGATGGAGAATTAATATGTAAGAAAATTTTATTTAGCAAAATGGTCCATTTTACAATAAGATGTGTAATTCTTTTTTTTTCTCAAGTTAAATTAGATTCTTGGCTCCCAGCCCACCAATTTCCTAGGGATTTGAGATTATTGCAATTCTAATAAATTCATATTCTAATTAGATGAGGAAATTAATATATAAACAAATTTTATTTAACAAAATGGTCCATTTTACAATAAGATGCTTTTTTTATTAAGTTGACCTATAACTTTTTTATACATATTTAATCATATAAATGTATACATCTTCATGTTACAATAATTTTTTTTATATTTATAAATCCCTTTACCTATATCAACCATATTACTACTTTTAATATAATTATACTAATTTATTTCAAATTAATTTTTTAATTTTAAATTTAAAATAAATACCCTTTCCATTACCTCGAAGAAGAGAAAACTTTTGTCGAAAGAGAAGTGGTACGTTTATGCATTTATTCTTATTTTATTTAAACAATACGTTTTTGAACTGTGACGAGAATCCTCCTAATACCCTCTCATTTTAACGATGATAATATAACATAAAGCAAACCATCCTTACTTCTCGTTTTAAAGATGATAGGATAATGTAGAGAAAACCACTCCATTTATTTTCATAATGACATAAATTGTTTTTATCATTAATTTCTTTTAATAATATTATAATTTTATTATTATAATATAATAAATAATTTTTAATATTAATTATTTCCATGCTATTGTCAATAAGTTATATAAATTATTCTCAATATAGTTAAAATAAATATAAAATTGATTATGCATATTTTTAAATATATAAATTTTTTGAATTCATTATTTTGTTGGTGTGTTGTGTGATTAGTCTTAATTGGTGATTGTGGAATATTTAGGTTTTTAAAATTACAAGAGCATTTTATTTTTTAGTCATATTAACTTTTAACATGGTTGAACTTTTATATCTAACTTTACATAAGAGTGCCTTAACAGAGCACCTGTCACCCACTATTTTAAGATGGGTCATTTTTTAATCAATAATTTTATTTAGTACTTTTAATATATTTTTGTCTTTGACATATATTAAAATCTTCAAATACACACTAATTTTTTTTCTACAACTTTTTGGTTCTAATGAACAATTTTCATTGTCTAACCTTCTTTCAAGTCTTAAGATTGATTCTTGCTTCTCCCACAAATGAAGTGGTGCCAATGTTCCCACTAAGAGATAAATGGTGCGAATAGGAGGCCATGTGTGTGGGTTCAAGGTGTTGTTTGTGGCCTTAGCCAATGTGTGTCCAATGTGTTGATAGTGGCTAGAGCCAATGTGTTCTCAAGGTGTTGTTCATGGCCTTAGCCAACATGTGTTCAAGGTGTTACTTGTTGACTTGGCCTATGGTTAGGGATGTCAATGGCTAGCCTATGGATAAGGATGACAATGCTGCTAGGTAGTTTTGAATAGTAGGTATGCACCATAGGGTCATGGAAACACTATATGTATATGTTAGGAGTGTCACAAAGGGGGCAAGTGTTTAGCCCCTTTTTTCCAAAGTTTGTGGGTAAAAGCCAAACAAATTTTTTGGGAGGGTCTCTAGAGGTTTAAGAATTATTAGTAATATATACAATCCTGATATTGCACACAAACTAGACCAAGAATGCGTGCATGTTCCCAATAACATGTACATGCTCTAAGAACATGTATGTGTTCCTAAAGCATGCGCATGTTCTTTTTAATTTAATTTGCAAGGAAAAGTGACAACTCTCTAAGTACTTGTTTGCTAAGTCACTTGCCTTAGATATAGCTTTAGGATGAAAAAATTAGTGGTTTGGGTTTCAAATACATTGAAACATCCTTTTTTTCTAAATACCTCTCAATATCTCTATTTTTTACCCTTCTTTTCAATGTACACAAAATTATTGTAGATGAAAACACACGCACAAAGAGCTTATTATTTTTAAATATTTTTGTATTCACATATATCATAATCTTAAAATGCATAGGTCTTTTATTTTCACTAAAACATTTTCTCGCCAAAACCATTTTTCAAATATGTTAAACATTACACTAGTACAAACTAAGACATGCAATCTAAAAAAAATGTTCGATAATGTTAGGACTCTTGTACTAAAAGCTAAAAGAAGACCTTCTAATTTCAAGGATATAAATAATTTTATAATTTTGTGTGTGTGTGCATGTATATATATGGATGGTTAAATACTCCATCAAATTCTTTATTCCCAGTTCCAGGAATGGGTGATCACTTGTAATGAGAATATATATAGAAAAGTCACACAAAAAAAATTGATCAACAATTTTTTTTTTGTAAGCTTGGTAGGACTACATCTTCATCATGTCCAACTTCTCACACTCCATCGGGGGGATAGAACAAGATTTGAACCCAAGACTCCTGGTTTGGTGAGACTTCATTTCAACAGCCACTGTCAATTGAGTTATCCCAAGCAAACTTACAATTTTATTACACTAAATCGTGGATACCCAATGACTACGGTCATGATAAAAGATCATGATGAAAGCTGCAAAATGCAAATAGTAGATATCCCTTTATGTTTTCTGCGTTGAAACTCTCGTCAAAATTTTCATTTGGTGTAACCAAATTTTTTACACACTCTCTGGGATCTATGATTCATTGTTGTAGTTGTTGACTTATTCTCTACTACATTAACTTATTTCAAACCATCCTATCTTCTGTCATTATTGGTATAGACGTAGTGGAGGTTCTAAATATGTTGCATTAATTAAAAATTAATGCGATAAGAAAGAAAGCTCGAATTTGTTTTTTCACTACAAGTCTAATGCTTCTCACAGTGCCTCATCACAACCCTTTGCTTTGCATCCGGAATTTTTTCCTTTTCTGAACAAGGAAAACCAACCGTTCTTTTTATTAAGATTCCACTGAACATGATACGGTCATATCTCATGATGAAATAAATAATTGTAATGCAAAGAATATATTGATTTTAGAAATTCCAATGCTCGATCTTCAGCTGAACTATTGATGGTGAGGAAAGCATATTATATTCGGGCCAAAATGTCTCTCGAAGAAGACGTGGCTGCACATGCAAGTTGGAAACTTCCGTAAGTTGCTCATAGCACTTGGAAGTTCAAATCGTTATGAAGGACCAGAAATACATATGTGTTTTGCAAGTTATGAATCAAAGGTAAATAAATTTATAACAAAAAAGAGAAATATAATTACAAGGAATTTATTCAAATATTAAGTAGAAAGTGCTCAAGTGAATAATGTATGGCCATCATATTAATAATAAGAAGGGTAGCTTGGGTTTATTATCAATGAACATTGAGAAGATCTATCCTCACTTTCTCATTTTATTTTCTAAGCATTATCATTGACAATTGGTACTTAATGGACATTTTTTTGGTGTAGATATGTAACAACATTATGCATTTGGTTCCTTATCACTCCTTTCAAGGTGCATTATCAGTTGAAATTGACACTCTCCA
Organism: Pinus taeda; assembly: GCA_000404065.3. Classification (NCBI taxonomy): domain Eukaryota; kingdom Viridiplantae; phylum Streptophyta; class Pinopsida; order Pinales; family Pinaceae; genus Pinus; species Pinus taeda. The sequence goes on from APFE031499151.1 coordinate 50,074, forward strand.
TTTGTTGAGCTTGAGCTTTTTTTAAATGAATAGAATTGGTGAATTATTAGAGTTCTTGAAAACTCTGATATATTTTATTGTTCTTGATATAGTAAAATATAACAAAGCCTCTCTAGCTAACATTACAACTAGTTTGCAAAATGCACAAGATAAGATTTATTTTTTACAACTTAAGCCACAACTACAACAACATAGTCATAGTTATGAACTTTTTTTGTTCAAAGCAATCCTCTATTTGAGTGTGAGATAGACTCCCATCTGTAGTCAGAAATAAATCATATCAGTAAAGTTGAGGTTGATTCACATTTCATGCCTAGTACAAGAGCATATGTTCATGAAGATGCAAAAATTTGGCCTGCACTTCCCAAGCCCATTATCAAACCTTGGGAAGATATTGTCAACAACAGAAACAAAACCAATCTTGGATATGAAAAGGATGTGTCCTTTCATATTCTAGACTACTCCAAGCTAATCTAATTTCTGAGTGCTAGATTTCTTCAGGATGGTTCATCTTTACCTATTCATGTCGCTCGTCCACAACAACTTAATGTTAAATTTCAACAATATAATTGAGTTGTCAATGTGAAATATCATTGTTTTGATCTTCATCCGTTTGAGCATTGTGGTAAGCACACTTATCATTCAAAAAAATGCTTTAGGAACAAGCCTCCTGCAAAGATGAAGATTCACCTTGGATGAATCACTTCTTGGTAATGGGCTTCAATAGAGAAGACGATATTTCAATCATACGACATAATTTGTTCTCAAGTAATGAAAAGTCTTGCATTTGAGTTTTCTTCATCTTCTCACCTTGTATATAACACGAGGTAATTGATGGTCATATACAAGATTAAAAGACAAATGAAGCGAGCCCAAGCCACAACTAAACCTGCTACCCAAGCCTAGAGCTAGAGTTAGCCATACCTAGATTCATATTTGTAGCCAGAGATAGAGAAACCCATGAACATGCATTTTATTGGTGGCCTTCCTTAAACCACCACAAGTTGAGACTTCCCTTTTCAGATTTAGGTTCTCCCTTTTCCCGTAGGTTGAGGCATCCCTTCTCTAGGTTGATGGTCTCCCTTTTCAGAACATGAGGGACACATTCTCTAGCAATGATCAGGTCCTCAAAAAATAGCTCAAAATTCAAAGTTTTCGGATCAGTGTGAAACTTTGACGACCGCGTAGTTCTCGTCATCCTGAATCCGGCACAAATAGTTTATCGTGAAACAGGCACAGTATGCTCCCAGAATCCTATTATGTTCCCTTTCCCAAATAACTGAATTTTTTAAAAAAATTGACAGCCCAGCCAATAGTCTGTACTGCTAACGTGGCGCTGACCGGGTAGGTGTAAGTGGTAGGTTGACTGGTTAAGTGTCTTTGGAAAATCGTATTGTGCCAAGTGGCACATTCCCATTTCTTTGAAATTCGACATTTTGATTGGTTGGATTGGTGGCCAACCATGGGCTGACACGTTGCCCCGTTGGAGGCCGCCATGTGGCAGCCTGCAGGCCACCAAAATTATGGTTCAAGTCCATGCGGAGGCAACGGGGCTCAAACTCACAGCCACATAGCACATAACATAACCAACTTCCAATACACCATAGCAAAGGTTCCTAACTATATAGGACTCCATGTATATTTAAATGTTAATGCGCGCCATATCGGAGGCTGGGTTAGCTCGTGGGGGCCTGCCCTTGGTCACACCACTCACACCCGACCACCTATGAAGAGGAGTCGGGAGCCCGGACGGCGGGGGTGGGTCATTGGCCTTAGCCCCAGGCACGTGGTCCCCCACATGCCCACATTTTTCGGAAAATAAGGTGCTAAAGGACATTTAATGTGTCCAACAAATTCACTTGATTTTCGGCAAAATTGTCGCTCTATTAGTGCGTTTTGGGGAAAAATTGTAGGATGGTACCAGATTTTGGGGAATTTTCGGTGTGATTAGTAGAAGATTGGGAAAGTCCATAATTTCTTCAATTTTTTACCAAATCATGAGCAAAAAGAGGCTACACAGGCATTTTTGGGCCTTCTGAAGCCATTGGAATAGGTTTCAGAGCTTTCTAAGAATTGTAAACTAATGTATTCACATTTTTTGGCATAATATAGAGAGTCAAGCCATTGGAAGCTAGACCAAGGAGATGTAGTCCAAGAGGGGTGAACTCCTTCATCATGTGCTATTGTGATATTGTTTATGGTGATGTTTATGTTTGTTATATGTTATTGTTCGGTCATTTTTTAATGTTAATTTGCACATAAAAAATTACATGAAAGCACTAAAAAACCCATGTTTAAACTTGAAAATAATTTCATAAGTCCTCAAGCATATTTAATATATTCTGAAAAGGAATTTTAGCACAACAAAACTAATTTTCTCAATTAGATCAAGTTTGGTAGCAGAGATCTTTGTTTTATTTGTGTAAGAAGGATTTAACTATTTACAAGTGAATGTCATGCTTACAAGGTTGAAACTCAAGGCAGGAGAAGGGAAGCTGGTTGAAAGTCCTAAGGTTGGGTCGAGGGGAAGGAGGGCAAGTTTGCATAATCTCCACCACCCGTTATTCCTCAAGTTGTATTTGAGACTCCAATGAGCATGTATCAAGAAAGAGAACCTACAAACATGACAGAGGGTGAGAAGGTCTTCAGGAAGGATTTCTTTGATATGACAGAGATGATGAAGGTTCTCTATGAAGAGAGAAATACCAGACTGCAGGGTGAAATCTCCAAACCTCCCAAAGGAGAAGATTCTTTAGGAGGAGGAGGTAATGGAAATGGAGGTAAACCTCCACTCTCTCTGCCATATTCTTCATCTTCTTCTTCACAAGCATCTTCACCTTCTTCCACTAACACAATCCTTACTCATAGTCATCATCATACCTCAAAAGGAAATGGTAAATCACCCTTATTAAAACTTGATGTTCAATTTGAACTACCCATGTATAATGGTGAAGTGAATGAAGAGAAGCTTGACAATTAGGTTCATTAGATGGAGTTCTATTGCATCATTCAAAACCTTCAAGAGGATGACATAAAGATTCAATTAGCTTCCTTGAGGCTAAAGGGTGCAACACTAGTATGGTGGGAATCAAAGGCACAAGAAGAGATAAAAAACATGGTAAGATCTCAATTTTTTGGTATGATTTCATTGTTGCAAATAAAAGACAATTCTACCCTCTAGATTATATGCAGAAAGCCATCATGAATTGGTAGAACATTAGACAACTTAAAGGTCAAAATGTGCCAGATTACACCCAAGAATTCAGAAAAAAAAAAATGTCTCTAATGTTAGGTGTAAATTTGCAATCACAAGACACGTTGCTGAAGTACATAGGGGATTTACACAACTACCTTAGGCATACTATCCTTATGTTTAATCCCAATAATATAGATGAGGTGTGTGTTCAACCCACTCATCTTGAGTCAAGAGGAAAAATTACACTAACATAGAACAGGGTAGTAAAATCCATTTAAGGGTAAAGAAAAGAAAAGGGTTTTAAAGGAAATAAAAATGCATCCATTAAAAAGGAAGGAGAGAAAAAAATATGTAAACATTGTTCCAAAGAGGGTCACGATGAAGTTGATTGTTGGAAGCTTCATCTTGAGATGAGGCCTAAGAAATTGAATAACAAAAGAAAAGAAAAGGTAGTTGCCATCATTCAAGAGGATTTGGGATCTTATTCGAGTGATGAAACTAAAACTACAACCATGGGTATAAAAGGAAAAGAATCGATTGCTAGCACTAGTATATCAAATTGTCACACTAGTAATCCAAATGAAGAAACAAGGATTGAATTCTTTCATGTGAGGGTAATCACAAAACATACAAAAATTGACACACTATTTGATAGTGGGTCTCAAGCTAACTTGATATTTGATGACTTAGTCAAGAAACTTAATCTTGAAACCATTTTACATCCCAAGCCATATCCTTGGGTTGGATATGTAAGGACACAAACTTAGAGGTTACAGTAAAATGTATTCTTCAGTTTGCAATCACAACAAAATTCATTAACGAAGTTGAATGAGATATTATACCGCTTGATATTTCAGGAACTATTTTCTGTAGTCCTTACCTTTATGATAGAAAATCAATCTTATATCTTCATGAAAGCAAGTACCACTTGATCAAATATGGTGTGGAGTATATTGTGAGAGCTCATCGCAAGAAACTAAATATTTTATTAGTTAATGCAGTGCAAATTAAAAGACTAGTGAATTCAATCAAGAATTTAGTTCTTCTTATGATCAAACCCAATGTTGATGTTGATTATGAAGTGTTCGATAGTTGTAACTCAAAATTGAAAACTGATTTAGTTGATGTAGTTAACCATCATGATGAGGTGTTTCAGAAAGCAAATGGATTTCCTCCTAAGAGGAGAAGCCAACATGAAATACCATTACAACAAAAGTGTCTTCTTTCTAACATTGACATGCATCAGATGTCAAAAAGGGAAAGTGCAGAAATAACAAAGAAAATCCAAGGATTGTTGAACAAAACGATCATCCAACCATCTCCTTCACCATGTGGTGCACCTATTATTTTGGTGCCCAAGAAGAATGGTAAGCATTTCATTGAATGTGAATCAAGGAGTGACTATCATCAAAGCAAAGTTGTTGATGGAGACAGATGGAAGACGACATTCAAAACCAAGCAAGGTTTGTTTGAATGGATTGTTATTATTTTTGGGCTTTTCCATTCTCCTACTACTTTCATGCATGTGATGAATGATGTATTGAAGCCATTACTAGATATGATAGCCTACTTGGATGACATTTTCATTTTTAGAAAATTTCATTATGAACATGTCATGTATGAGAAAAAAATACTTGATGTCTTAAGTCAAGAACATTTGTTATTTAAGATGTCAAAGTATGAGTTGTGTAAAAATTCTTTGATGTACTTGGGCCATAATATTGGAGACGGTGAGCTGAAGTTAGACCTCTCCAAGACTGATGCCATTATGGATTGGTCAATGCTCAAGATAGTCATTTGAATAAGAGGTTTATTGGGAGCAACCCAATGTTGGAGGAAGAATTTTGTAAAATTTTATTCTATTGTAGCTCATTTGCATTCTTTGTCACTTGTGCAAAAGGTCTTGCAGTGGGGAGAAAAACAAGAAGTGGCATTTGATGCTTTGAAACAAAATATCAATTTAGCCTTCATACTTGCTCTTTTAGGCTTGAAAAAGTCATTTGAGTTTGAGGTTGATGTATATGACTATACCATGGGCACATTCCTTATGCCACATGGTAAACCCATTTCATTTCATTCAAAACTTTTAAATGGTGTAGTGATTAAGTTGTAGCGACAAAGGCACTTTCATTGCATGGGTTTTCTTATACTATTCCATTTGGTCAAAAGGAGTAAGAAACGTATACGCGACAAGTTTGTTGATGTACTTTCTAGGCCTATTGTTTGTATAACTGCTTTCCTCAGGAATAATCTTGTTTTACATGAAAGTTATGATCAACAAAATACATGCGTTCAAGATATACATTCAAGCTCGAGTCAAGAGAATCAATTAGAGGAATTTGTTTACCATATTCATCATTATATGTTGTATCATCTTGGTAAGAAAGATGTTTCTATTGATATTAACATGGACAAAGCCAAACCATTTATTGAATGACTTTGAATGGTAGATCAAACAATGCAAGATCAACTTGAAAAGAGCAAAGGAAAGTACAAAGAAAGGCATGACAAGTATCATGTAGATCACAAGTTCCAAGTTAGTGATGAATGGATTGAGATTGGAAAGCTGAGGGAATTGTACCCCCACCTATTGGACAACTGAAAGTGATCTTTTGGGGTAAAAAAAGTTTCCACTGGGGAGGAATGATCAAGTGCTAAAAAAATAGCTCAAAATTCAAAGTTGTCGGATTGGTGGGGAACCTAGATGATTGTGTAGTGCTTGTTATCCTAAATTTGGTGCAACTCGTTTCGCACAAAACAGACACAGTATGCAACCAGAATCATGTTTTGTTCACTTTCCCAAATAGGGGAATTTTAAAAAAAAATTGACAGTCGAGTCAGCAGTACGTACTGCTAACGTGGCACTGCCTAGGCAGGTTGACTAGTCAAGAGTCTTTGGTGAATCATATTGTGCCAAGTGGCACATTCCCATTGGTTCAAACTTTGGCATTTTGATTGGCTAGATTGGTGGCCAACCATGGGTTGACACGTGGCCCACCAAAATTATGCATCAAGTCCGGGTGGAGGCAGCATGGGCAAATCCGTAACCACATATCACATAACATAGCCAACTACCAATACGTCATAGTGGAAGTTCTTAACCATATAGGACTCCACATATATTTAAATGTTAATGCACTCCATATCGAAGCTTGGGCCAGCCCTTGGTCGCACCACCTAGACACGACCACCGATGGAGTGGAGCGGGGGGCCCAGACAACAAGGACAAGCTGTTGGCCTTATCCTTGGCCACATGACCCCCCATGTGGCCATATTTTTCGAAAAATAAAGCGTTAGAGGACATTTAACGAATCTGACAAATGCGGCCAATTTTCAGTGAACTTATAGCTTCGTTAGCGCGTTTTGGGGAAAATTTGTAGGGTGTTGCTAGAATTTTGGGGAATTTGCAGTGTGATTAACAAAATATTGGGAAATGCCACAAATTCTTCAATTTTGGACCAAATCAGGAGCAAAAAGAGGTTACACATGCATTTTTGGGCATTCTAGAGCCATTGGAAAAGGTTTTACATTTTTCTTAGCATTGTAAATTGATGTATTCACATTTTTTAGCATAATAGAGAGGGCCAAGCCATTGGAAGCTAGACCAAGGAGACGTAGCCCAAGAGGGGTGAACTACTTCATCATGTGCTGTTGTGATATTATTTATGGTGATGTTTGTGTTTGTTATATGTTGTTGTTATGTCATTTTTTAATATTAATTTGCACATTAAAAATTACATAAAATCACTCAAAAACCCATGTTTAAACTTGCAAATAATTTCATAAATCCTTAGGCATATTTAATATATTCTAAAAAGGAATTTTAGCACAGAAAAAACTAATGCTCCCAATCAGATCAAGCTAGACTTCATATTATAGCTATATTTGGAAGGGTTCCAGGAACTGCACTAAGAATTCTAGGTTGAGACTTGAATGATTTCCCTCTTAAAACCATTAGGGAGCACTTTCTTTAGCACAAGTATTTAGCTTCTTGCCAAATTTAGAAGTGATCCAGGGACTGCACTAAGCGTTCCACTATTTGTGGTCATCCTTAAGCCATCACTGATTGAGACATCAATTTATCCCACCCTATACCATCATTCCAAAGACCATATTCAGCCTATTGTTTTCATGCATTATTGCATTTTATATTACACCTCCCTTCTTGGACTCATATATACCCCTGCAAATTAAGGTAGTGAATGTTGGACACCTAATTTGCTAAGGGTTATGGTTTGGAATATGAAAACTCAATGGAGTTCAAGATACCACTTAGAAAATGAAAATCAAGGGTCATAATAGATTGTGTAAAAATGTATATCTTTTTAATGGAATGCATCTCACTTATCTTTCATATCTTTTCTATTATTTTTGTGAGTTCAAAAAATCAATGTTCTATATTGCTTCATTAACTTTAGAAATGAATTTAATAGAGTGACCAAAACTAACCTCTAGAATAGATTAAATGAGGTAAACGTTCCTTTAAATTTGAGAATTTTTATGCTAACATTGTACAACAACATTATTTCTAATTCTAGGAAAAATGACAACTACTCAAAATAAATTGATTATAATGTATGAGTTAAAAAATGTTGTATTCTATCTTGTACCCTTTTGGGCATATACTTAAAATGTTAGGATCATGAAAGACCAAGAGAAGTGGTGGTGTATAAAGACATTGTTGCTTGGGATTCCCCTACTCACTAGGAAACATTTATTTGGATTTTCCTCCTTTAAATAAACTATATTCCATATGAATACCATGGGTGAAATGATGGGTTCTCACAACCATGGAGATCAAAAACCATTGGGTAGCTTGACTAATCCAAGTTTCCTTAAACCACCATAGGAATTCCCCCCTTAAACTTGACTCAAAGAGATTAACTTGGTTCCAATCATTCATTAGCCATCTCACCTGAGATCTCACATTCCCCCCCTTCAAGTTAGAATACCAGTGCACCTACCACCTTACTACCTATCCAAGTGGCTTGTTTCACAACTTGATTACTCCATGTGCCACCACACTACGTGTATTCTTGATAAAATTGTTAAGGCCTTGCAACAACCCATGCTCCTATGTAAAATGTATGCTTGAAAAATAGGTCTTACAACTTACTAGGAAAATAAACCTACCATGGACCAAAACCCTTAGGCTTTACACACACCATTGGTGTTACCACACCACTATGGCTCTCATGACACATTGGCTCCTTAACTATCCTCAAACCGTTGACTCCATCTCCATTTTCTCGACCATACGGCCACTCTGTGACTACATCTCCATACCTTCCCTTGGTATTTCAACATTATTTTCACTCACCAAATCCACACATTTTTCATAGATCCATCCATCATTCAGTAGCCTCATTAATTTTGAACACTAGCCAATGTCATCTACCAAGTTCCATAGACATCTTAACCATATCATGATGTACAACTATAATAAATATTTAGTTTTTTTGCCATTTTCTCCAACACTCTATAGCCTCTATCAATATATGTTTTTCAAGACTATGTGGACCTTCAGCAAGATATCTCAATTCATATGACCATTGCCTCTTATAAGCCTACATTTTAAGGCTTTAAGCACCATGTCAATTTTGTGATGCCAAGATCTAATACCAATATTTAGGATCATGAAACACCGAGAGAAGTGGTGGTATCTAAAGAAACAATTGTTTGGGATACCTATGGTCACTAGGATAAATTTATCTGGAGCCTTTCCATGTTTAAATAATTTATATTCACATTAATATTGTTGGAAAGACCATGGGTTATCACAAACCTGGAGCTCAAAAACCATTGTTAACTTTACAAAGTCAAGCTTACTAAAACCACCCTAACATAAACAAGTTAGAGAGTTGTTTGGAAGAGTTGGGTCAATGAATCTATAACTAGAATCATCATCATGCTTTTCCTTTATTTTGATGATATTGTTGTCATGGTGAGGATAACCTATGATCTTTATAAGCACCAAAATGTTCTCAAGGTTTTTTCCTCTAGTATGGGTATTATTTCAAAAATAATTAGTATGATAATCAAATCATAAAGGATGGATTATGTTAATTTCAAGTATGACAATAACAGTTTCAAGACACCTTTTACAAACACCTTGTTATTGATTTTCTACACAAGATTAACTAGAACTATAAAATTGAGAATAGGATAAATGAAATGTGGAAATCTTATTATGGAATTGAAAATAGTTGAAAATCAATTGACCTTTGGCTTTGGGATATGAAAAATATTCTCTTTGAAACTTTTATCATCATTTTTATGTTATATCGTTGTCAGGTTTTAGAGTTGCAATATATTTAGAGAACCAATGGAGAAAAATAAAGAAAAAAGAAAAAGCATTTTATAACTTGTAATCTTAAAATTAATTGGAATACATAATATCATATCCTCCTCACAAAAACAATAATTTTCCATATTTATAGCATGGATATGAACATGTATTTAATATACAAATAAAAGTAGTATCACATTTAATTTTATGACAAATTGTGTTGCTGTAAAGAATTAAAGGATAACATAAAATGAGGATAACTAAGGATGTGATAAACCATAATCTCTAAGATGTGGGCTCAATGGATACTACCTACCCATCATATGCAATATGAAAATGAATAGTTCATGCATTGATTGCATATTTCCTCACTTATCATTCAATTGTAAAATGATAATTGAGAGAACAATCCTTTCCACAACAAAATATTTCTTATTTTTTGTTCTAGTGGATATGAGATTTGAACTCTTGACCTCAATGATATGAGCCTCACAAGCATTCATAATACTCTACTCTACATCATTCAATGGTATGATAATCAAGAGGGGTACGCCAAATAATTATGGAGTATACTACCCATATCCTTATATAGGAATAAGGGTATTCTTCCATTACCAAATACACTTCAATATTTTTTTTTCTTTTTCTAAAACATAATTTTTTTTCTTCTTCAAAAATAAGCATGCACAGGCCATCTCATAGGAGTATGTTTCTGGATAATCCAAAGCCTTGATAATTTGATCTATGTCTTCCATTGGAAAAACAATGTCAATGGAGATGTGTAGGTGCACAAGTATATGGTAAAGATTGAAAGTTTGTGTGATTTTCCCATTTGTCATATAGTGATGAAACTTTTCTTTCTTCATCCAAAGACTGAAAATTAAAATGATATTTCTATCCAATTCTTGACTCTTCTTCACTCTCTAAATGAGACTCTTTCTCACCATAATAGTTCAGTCTATATTATTACCTATCAAGAATCAAAATATAGATTAACTTGAGAATGCATTATACCAAAGAGAAATACTATAATCTACTTCTACTATCAAAGTTATGGAAGCTTAAAGATCGAGCTGAATCAGAGTTGAACACATATAACCAGAAGAAGAATCAATGCACATGAAACACAAAAAATACTCAGGGGAAAGCGTCAGCTAAAAACTCCACTATATGTATTATCATACAAGGTGGAAATACATCAATATTATACAAAGCCTTAGCTCTCACAGCTAACCAGCTCTTAGTACGATCCTCTTGGATGCTCACAGGCAAACAAGGCTTTTCACAAACCTTCTCCTTTGCCCTCCAAGCCTCATATTTCCTTACGCAATTTCTTTGGGTGATCCTCTTGTTACCAAGTGGAAAACTGATCAGTCACACTAATCCTACACCCTGTCAGAACTGTGAAATCCTCAAGGAACCTTATTCCTTCTGCATGCATGAGTTTCCTTTATAGGAGAAAACATGCAACTGATAGTACATTGTCCCAGTCTTTAATCTCAACTGGGTCTTTCTCAAAATAGACATGCATGAGTTTCTAATGAGAGAATCTTCAGTTATGTGGAATACACTTGTTGAGTGCATCTTCAGTTATGTGGAATACACTTGTTGAGTGCATGAATGCATCAAGTGACTGATAACTCACAATTAGTTCCTCAAATAGTTTGAAACTAATTTAGCTGGACTTAACTCAGTAAATTGAGCTAACTAATTACAACTCAAATATAACTCAATCTTATCTCCTTAATTTAAGGGTAACTGTTGCATCACTTTAGAAATACTTCTAACTTGAATTTCTCCAATAATTAATCCATAATCAATTAATTAATTATTTTTCAAGCAGCTAGACCAACTTTGAATTTAATTCACAACTTTAATTCAAAGACAAATTAAAATTGGAATATTTTGGATTTTATTTTTAACATTTCTTGTTGCTATTTTCAACACTTATAGGGTGAGAGAATGTAAAATCATTATTATGACTATATGTCCAAGTACAAAGTAGAGCTAGAGACACAAGTGTGGACTATTGATTAATTGTGTGTCATGAAAGAAAACGATTAAGAAATAATTATTTTTTTATAATGAAGATGAAGTTTGATAGCATTCCTAGTATGTTTAGTATTTTAAATTTAGAAAATGTCAAAAGAAAATAATGCGTAAAGAATATAATAATAATTCCTTAAAAACTAATCTTAGAAGCTACTATTTAGAAGACTTAATTTGTCCATATAAACCCATTCAAGTTGAGGAAGAGCCTTCAAAAGTCTAACCACACTCATGAACCTGTTATAATGGGCTTGGGAGTATGGTGGGGCAATATTACAGTTCATTGATTCAGAATTGAAAGTGAAAAGAACATAGAAACAAAAACCGCACATTCTATCTTTTTTGGGTCTTTCTTTGTGGTGATGCTTCAAATAAAGCTCGACAATATGGAACAATGTAACTTCTAAGAGCATAGTGTTGGGCACCTTTTTCACTCTTAATCAGACTATCTGGACACCTCTCTCACTGATAACCAGACTATCTTCAAATAAGAATTTTAAATCTCAGACAACTATAAGAAATTGTATGTAGGTTTTGGCACGCCAAGAGTGGTCAACGTGGCTACAAAATGCCTTTGGTGTTCTTAATTTCATGGGAGTCTCCTGTTTTATGGAAGATCAGACTCTTTTCCATTAGTGAAAACAAGAATACGACTTCTTCACCTGTGATAATAAATTCTAGTGACTTAGTAAATATCAAGTAAAATCATTTATTTAGCAAAGCTTCGGCCATCTGGGAAAGATATACATGGTTGTCACCGATGAAGATGGGGAACAACCAAAGGTTTTTGTCAATGAAGAGTCCTTGAAATCCAAATCCTAGCAGAGCGGAGCAAACATTTGAGTAATTTTGCTATAATCTCCAATTAGCGGCAACTATAATTTATGACGAATAGTGTAAATGCTTCCATGTCAAATCAAATATACGTTATTAAATTTTTTAATCCGGCAATAGTGATGTTTCAGAAATTTTCGTAACTTAAAAATAGAAAAACATTTAAGAAACCGAAAACCTCTCTGTCACAAGTCAAATTCCAGGTCAGATTCTATGTTTAACACAGCGCGGCCTATCGAACCGGAATTTTGAGAGTATACGGCAGACTTTAAGTAGTCGAAAAATAAGTTAATTGGCTTTTAAAATAATGGATTTTATTACTGAGATTTTGATAAAATTGGTAAATATTTTTTGAAAATTCCAAATCTATTTTTTATATTTTTGATAAAATTGGTAAATATTTTTTGAAAATTCCAAATCTATTTTTTATATTTTTGATAATGTTAAATCTATTTTTATTATAAAAACACACTCTAATCATAAATAAAATCAAAAAAATCTATACAAATCACTTTACTCACCAATTTTTCTGCCTGGAGTAATCTTGTACTACCCTCCCAGCTAGATGAGCTAGATGAATAATAGACGTGTAAAATAAAAATTGAGAAACTCCTGACAAACTTAACAAAAAATTTGCTCACCCATTTTCTCAGTAGATAGGCAACTTCCTTTCAAAAAGCCGTGGTAGATTCTATGCGTAAACCAGCGCAACCTATCATATTAGGGTTTTAAATTGAGACCAAAGATTGCATTTCAGGATTGAAAGGTTTCTAGAAGATCGGACGATTGGCCCAATGCTACCTACTCTACTAGGCCTTGCAAGGACCCGCAAGACTCACACTAAGTCACGGTAACTTAAATGAGCAACAGATTACACCCGGAAAGGAAGCAAAGTAAAATCCCTGATCACTTAGCCGGATTTGTTTTTTTATATAATCTGAGTGTGATATTTGATGTTAAACTGTCTAATAAAATATATATGATCACGAATCCCTCATGAAACCTGTTTTTATGAACCTGTTATACGTAACATCGTCCTTTGATTCTAGAATATAAAAGTGAAACCACTTGCCGGGATAGGGAGTCCCAGTGATCAAATTTGAACACATCACAGCACTTCAAAGTATCTCTGGCACATCATAGAAGTATGGAAAAAATTTTATTAGTCAAAAAAAATTTAAAATTTGAATTTTTTCATTTAAAAAAAAAATGGAATAATATTATAAATTTTTTTAAGAAGGGTTGTTAAGTTGTCAATCTTTCTAATTTTTTTTTTTTAATTTCATTTTTTCTAAAATCCAAACTTTCAGAATTTCAATTTCCAACTGTCAATGCATTGTGCGTCTATCACAAATTACAATGGTTAAACTTGTAAATTTCATTTCTCAACTGATGTTCAATATCATTTCAGAAACAACAGTTTCTGAGTTGCTCCCTTTTCAAAAACAACAGTTTCCTTTTGAATTGAATTTTCTAATTTGTGCATAAAGCTTTCCATGATAGCTTCAAATGAAATAAAGCTAGATTCAAATGGAATAAAGCTTTCCATGCTAGCTTTTTCAGAAAGTCAGTGACAATGGAGATTTGTGATATTAACCACTTAGGGCCAGCCAATGCAGAATGAAGAGGAAAACATTTTGGAAACAAAGGTATTTCAGTGAAACACATTAGCTTGTTCCTCTTTTGAATGGATAGATGAATTAGCTCGTTCCTCTGTTGAATGGATGGATAAGGTAAGAGAAATCTGCATTTTCTTCATATTAATATGAACATCAATTGGAATCTCTAATTTTTCTGGTTTCTATTTTAGTTATTCATTTGTTATTTGCAAGTGTTTCTGGATTAACATTTCTTTGTCTGTTTGTTTCTAATTTCTTAATTCTAGCATCGAGGGCAGAGCATTAGGCGCAAAGCACCCTAGTGAATAGTACAAATACTACTATAATTTCTTGATTCCAATGTCCATTGCGTGCAAAGCCCCTAATGAATTGTAAGAATACTACAACAGAGTCATATTTTTAAGGTATTGTATAGTGTGGTGTTTATCAATTTGATTTCTTTGTGAACAATAATTCATCTAATTATTTTCAAAATCGGTAAGGTGATTTGTTTTCTCATTTCTTGTTTTCAACAACTTTGGTGAGTGTGTAGCGTGGAGAGTTTCCTGTACAAAGTGATGCAGGAGCATCTGGACGACAGGGTGGAGACCGAAACGGGACACATGAGGTTTCAGAAAAAGACTAAGGAGACTAAGCAAATTGACCAGGGACAGCAAGGCTGTCAATTACTTTTAAGTTAATTTTATTTTCTTTTGTCAGAGTCAGCTACAGGTATTTAGAATCTCTGTT
>APFE031499153.1:1805-56875 GCA_000404065.3 Pinus taeda
ATTGTTCATTTATGTAATGTAAAGGAGGTTGCCCCCTCAAAGAGGCTGAATTCTAAGGCATTGATCTATCTTTTCTATATTTTCTTAAGTTGGTTCATAACATAAGTACTTCCTTGAAATATGCTTCTTGTGATAAATAAGAAATGTCGTGAAGTGGAGTTTATATGATGGCTTGATTTTTTCATGTGAATGGCCCTTAATAGGCTATATGTGGGATGGAACAAGAAAACTAGCACGATGACAAGAAAACTATGAGGCTTTCCCTTTATTGAAGACCTTTGAGAAGGGTGTCTAAGACCTATTATGATAGCTCTAAGTGGAAGTTGAAAATTTGATGTTTGAGGAAGTATGGGACCTTGCTTCCCCGTGTGTTAATCCAAATTATTATTTTTTGTTTGTGACTTTTGGAGATAAAAGTTTAAGGTTTGCAACCTAAAGGAATGAGAAAAATTCTCCATAGCTAGGATAAGGGGTGGATTTGGATACAACCATCTTCTTGTGAAGATTTAAAGTTGAAAGAAGTGTTTTTTAGGCTTTCATAGATTGGAGAAGACCTATGCATTCTTAGAAGTCTTCTGAGCAGGTCACTACCTTGTTAAGACTTAGTTTCAACCTTTTGAATAAGATGGAAGTTTAGCGAGACTCTTCTAAACACGAGGATGGAATACCCTATTATCATGTTGACTTGGAAATTTGGGGATTAGAAGCTCAACCTTGGCTACTAGTCATATGGGTTGATATGGGCCTTGACCATGCACTAAGCCATAGACGAAGCCTAAGTGCAGGACATTTGAGAGGGATGGTTCTCTAAAGAGCAAGAGCAAGGATGCTCTCAATAACTAATGTTTTGGATATCTAAGGATTCAACCATCAAGAACATTTGAAAATCAACCTCATCCCCATGAAGTCGAATGTTAGATGCAAAGTAATAAGGCCATCATGTGCAATGGGTGGAATTTAGGGCCAAGTTTCATTAATTGTGGTGAAATGGGGAATATCCAAGTATTTGAGCATCTGGGGTCCACAAAAAGGATTTCTCTCAATGGGACTAGATGCCAAATGTCGCTGATGGTAGAACCTAAAGGTATGGAACTTGGAGGAGATAAAGCATGATGAATTCAAGAATTTGGGCATATCAGAGCACAATCATGTGTGAATTATGATAAGACTAAATTGCTAGATGTCGAATGTTGGAACCCCATGCGTGATGGAACCTACAAGCGACAAAGTGGGATGTATTTTGGTATTTAGGAATTCAGGGCCAAAATGATATGCAACCCACTAAGAAACCCCAAATGTCGGTTCTTCAATGCTAGAGCAACCAACAATGTGTGTGTTACATGGGGCTAAGTAAGGGCGTCTTGAAACATGGGGGTAAGTATGAGCTAACATGGTATGTTGATGTGTGGTGATGTGGCATTTTGACATGGTAGAATGGCATGGAGAATCATGGTCAAAAGGTTCAACATGGAAGTCGACGTGCCACTGATGTAGTAGATTATGTAGACTCTAAAAGGATCAAGAATATTTGGGAATTTGGTTATCCGGAAATCTCACTAAAAAATACAAGGGATGTCTGTGTTACTAAGATCTAAATATCGTTGATTCCCAAATGTATCAGGAGGTTGGAGTGTGGAAGAAGTATCTGGAGTCAATGGATTTGAAACTTCTTATAATATGGGCTTAAGGAAACACCTAGATCTAGATGCAGGGGGGGAAATGGGTGATGTATCCAAATATCTGGAACTTCTTAACAAGGACCACTTAAGGAAAGTCTTGGATCCAAATGGCGTTGTAGTTGAAGTGTTAGGTGATGACATGGCCCAAAGCACCTAAGAAATGTGTGCAAGGACTACCATGTATCAATCACATTTAGCTAATATCACATTATACAGTGAAAACGTGTGGGGAAAAGGATTTCCATGTGTCTACCACATAGCAATGATACAAATTTTGACATAACATTTAGAAAGACAATCTTTAAAAAGGCATAACTTTGGACCATCTTTAAAAAGGCATAACTTTGTGTCCAATTCTTAAATGTTGATGAAGTTTGTATCGTTAAAAACCTCTAGAAAAACTAGAGAATGTTATGGTGTCAAAAAAGGAGTTTCAAGTGATTGCATTACAGGTCACGATATAACAATGTACCATATTCACTAAATTTTAACATTGTGTGAAACTTCGATTTTGGAGGTGTTTCATACATATCTCAAGTTCATCACTTTCACTTTAGGGAATGTGGATGTTTAATGCACAAGCTTAATGTATGTTGTGCTGTAATAAAAGCGATAGCGTGATAAGTTACAATTTAAGGTTACATACTTCCAGCTCCATAGTTGGACAACGCCGAAAAAAGCGCTCACAGTTAGCTTCCTGAAGTGCAGGTATGTTTTGTTTTGCAACGCCCATTATACTGGCACTAAAAAGAAATGGTGGGGGCCGCAACAGTACCGTGTAGGGTAGTAGTTTTCATGAAACTGGCCTTGGGTACTTGACCCTGACGTATTGATCGGGAAATGTGATTACAAATGCAGTTACCAGAAACTTCTGTTATTACATATATGGCCACGACTGCATATGCCTCATGTTCTGCTCTATCAAATGCAGTGAATAGAAACTTCTATTACTACATATAACATCAGGATGCGATGGGAAATCCTGGCAATTAGGACTTGAGGGACGACAGAGAGCCAAGACAAGGACAAACTTTTCCATGAGGGTTAGGTAGGAATTCTCAATCATCCAATCCTTCCACATACATTGGGTAAGAGTTATCAAATTTGTTTGGTCGCAGTTAATTTCTAAGATGTTCGATAAGATAAGCCTATACAACTCTGTGTAGAAACTGCCTACATATTTTCCACCGACACATGAAATTCCTGTATGTATGGCCCACCACCAATCCATTAAATTAAATGGTGGATTGCTCTGAGGATATCAAATAGTGAATTCGTCATTTTCAGATCGCTTGAATTCTCTTTTTTACAATCCACAGAGGTGACGTGCGTTCGTTTTTTACTCCCATCCTTCATACATGCTCTATGGATCATTTCGATGCACCACAACTGTCACCTTCTCATTGCATCAAACCAGCTGTGTGGTTATTGTCGTTCCACACAGATTCTGTGGAAGCTGAACCTTGCATTTACCTCATAGTCATCAGGCTTGGAATTTCAATTTAGTTAGCCTTTACAAAAATTTGGTGAGAGTTACATATTTTTATTTGTTTTTATTATTTTAAGTCAGTAATAAAATAATAAAATGGTATTAATAGTTGATAAATGTTGATGGACATTAATTTATAACAAATTTTGAAATAGAAAAAACATGTAACATGATAAGTTTTTCAATAAAAGAAGTTTTTTTATAATATTATGTGGTAAGTTAGTGATAAAAAAAAGTAACAAAATGGTAATAATTAGCATATCCATATCAATTAAATAGTTAATTAATGTTGATAAGCATCCATTTTAATAAATTTTGCAATAGAAAATACATGTAACAACATTCTTAATATTTAACCTGTGAAAGACTTTATTACAACATTATGGGTCAATACCATAGATTATCAATAACACATATGTAAAACCCATAAGTTATTTTATCCCACACTTATTAATATAACATTTTTTCAATTAATAAATTTAATTTAAAAATAAAAACATAACATCATTTCCAGGCTCAAAAACTGGGTGTTCTCAACACCTTACTCGTTGCGGGTTTCTGATGAAAATCACATTGATGATGAAAAGACCCACCTCCTTTAATAAGAATGGTTATATTTCCTTAATAGGGAAAGAGAATGGTTATATTTCCTTAATAGGGAAAGAGGTCCTAAGAAGAGGATCGATCGAGCTTATGGGGTTCATCTTCCTTTTATTCAGGGGACCATGGACAAAATCGCGAGGATCTTAAAAAAACATAATTTTCCTTATGGGGTTCATATTCCTTTTATTCAGGGGACCATGGACAAAATTGCCAGGATCTTGAAAAAACATAATATTCTTACTTCCTTTAGACCCCTTCACAATATTCGAAGTTCTCTTCCTTTGGTCAAGGACCCAGTTAACCCGACCCAGTTAACCCCAAGGATGTGAAGGGGGTTTATATTATTCCTTGTTCCTGTGGGACTCCTTATATGGGTGAGACTAGTTGATCAATAAATCAGAGGATTTGCCGACATCAAGCATGGGAGGTTTCACTCCTCAGCTTTGACAAAACATGCACAAAAGGCCAATCATCACATATGTATAGAAGAGGCTAGAGTCATAGCTAGGGTTGACCATTTTCACCATCGTAACAGAGGCCTTAGAAATTGAAAAAAGGCCCCTTAATCTAAACAAAAATGATGGTTGGAGTACGAGCAGGTGTTGGATCCTTGCCTGAATTCCTAAAGTTTTTCACTTTTTTTTAATAGCTTCATTAAATTTTTAACATCTTAACTTCTCTGATATTTAGTTATTAAAATATTAATCCCTAATAGTACCCCTATAGTAATATAAATTTTTACTATAATAAAATATTATTTACATTTTAAATATTATATATATATATACATACTAATATTATATATATATAATATAATTATTTATATTAATATTTAAAGTTAATTGATATTATATAAATAAATATAACCTAATTCAAAAAAATTAATTAAAATTTTTTTAATTTAGTTAAAATGAAAAAACAAAAATAATAAAAATAAATAACTTATTTTTGTTAAAATTCTGTTTTCTAAATGTAGTTAGTTCTTTCTTCATCTATTTATTTTATTGCTAGATCTGATTCATCTTGTCCCAAAAAAAAACCACACTAATTAATTTGAACCTCACCATATTCTCTATGTGATTTTTCCAAAAAAAATTATTATAAAATATTAATTAAATTTTAAACTTGATATAACTTAAAAAAATTAATATAATTTTTATTTATAGAAAAAACACCATGGTTGGCTGCATTTATCTTTTAAGAAATTAAAATAAAATATAATAAGGAAAAAATCAATCATAGAAAGCGTTCATTGGCCTCCTCTACCGGTAAACCTGTAAGTTAATGAATGAGAAATTGATAGACGAGTAATTTAAATAGTTACACATTTACCGTTTAAAGAAAAAAAAAAATTACCTGTTAAAAGTGACGTTGCATAAATTGTAGGCCTTTGGTCATTGATTTCATTTAAATACGGTGTGTGTGGACAGAAGCCTCTGTTTGCATTCCATCCGTGTGAGCGTTGCAGGCCTGAGTTAACAGCGCACATGGTGCCATTAGTGACGGGACGATATGAAGAACACTTTGTCGTGACTCGTGAGGAGGAATAGGATCACAATACTGCTTATATTCTCTCAATAATTTGTCTCATCCACTGTTCCTGGTACACTGTCAGCTTATATTAACGGACCTTTTGTTTGTTATGGAAAATTGATAAATACGTTAAAATCGCGCAAGCATTAACCGAGGGAGCACGCAGTGCAGCAGCAATAAGTACCTGGGTGCAGGGGATTTTAATGCTCTGAGTATGGTGGATTCGGTCGCATTAAATGCGTTATTGGTGGCAATGGCAATATTGTTACGGAGTTGTCTATAATGCGACTTTTTGGAGATTCCGGTAACGGAATCCAGCGGAAGAAATGAGGTTAAATCTTGATTTTTAGCAGTTAAAATTGTTTTTTAACTGTATATTTGGATTCAGCGCCCTGAAAAACCCCTGGGAGCCATTGATTGTGCAGAAACTAGCTATCAAACTTGGGATTCCATTGAATTGCTGCCGGATTTTGACCGGAAAAATCTGCCGGAAAGACTTTCAAAAAGTCGCGTTATAGACTACTGCTATTGTTACACATCAAAATTTTCACAAATTTTAAATTTTTGGGTAGCAACGCTGAATTTGTCGCTATTTTTGTGGATTTTCAAGGGCTTGAATTTGATGATTATGTTATTTAAATTGGTTTCTTTGATTGTATATATAGATTCGACACTTTTAAAAATTTTACCGTGCAGGGAATCAATAGTTGAATTGAGGCTTCTGTGATTCATAATGGTTGAAAGAGTAGCTTCGGCGTAAATCACATGTAGACAGACATTTGTCGACGCGTTTCGAACCAACCAGTGTGGTTCGTCGTCAAGTTGAACCACACTGGTTGGTTCGAAACTCGTCGACAAATCTCTGTCTACATGTGATTTACGCCGAAGCTACTCTTTCAACTTTTAAAAACCTTAGGGCACTTTGATTGTGGAAGGGTTACCCATCAAGCTTGTGATTTCAATAAATTTCTGTCTGATTTTAGAGAAATTAGACCGGAAAAAAAACTTCCAAAAAATCTCACAAAATACTACTTGAAATTTATAAATTCCTGCCTCATTTTAGAGAAATTAGACCAGAAAAAAAGCTTCCAAAAAATCTTACAAAAGTACTCATTTTTGTATTTATATTTCAAAATAACTATCTATTGTGATATAATTAATATCATATAAATTAAGCAATTTACATAACATTAATTACTTGATTACTTATTGTGAAAGGTCAACATCTTACTTAGAAATGCATTGAATATTGAAATCCATATTTTTACTAAGTTGTCTATAGAGGGAATAAATTTGTAACTAGAGCAAAAATTTGAAGGAATCTAGCCATTTTATTCCTTAAAAAAACTAATGTAGGAGTGTTAAATCTTGTTTTTAGTGTAGGAAATAGATCACCATAAAAAATTTAAGAGCACCCAAAATCCTGCAACTTAGCAATTATATCTAAGATTTTCAAAAAAATCGCCAAAATTTCTATTATTTTGTAACCAAATTTACTTCTAAACAATGAAACAATGAATCACTTCATGAGACTAAGTCTGCTGCCCAGCTGTCACATGAATAAAAATATCACCACTGAAGATGGTGAACAAAAAGTTGAAACTTCTAAACAATGAAACAATGAATCACTTCACCAGACACATGAATAAAATATCACTATTGAAGATGGTGATATTAAAGTCCAGTTTTCTTCATTTTTTAATTAACTGTGACTTAGCACCATCAAAAAAAAATTAGGCACTTAAAATCTTGATATTTAACAATAATAATTTAGATTTACAAAAATCCCAGCTAAATTTTATCACAATCTAACCAAAATTTATATGATATTTAAAGCATTTCTATAACGTTAAAGGCAATTTGCAAACTGGTTAAACGGCGAAATACAATATGACTTGGGCAAATTAGGTAGGACAATTTTCATTTAAATTGTAAAATATGTGTCGACATGCTACGAATTTGTAGTATCCGCAAAATTGAAGAATAAACAGCTGTGAATAAAGTATCTTCCAAGTAGTGGTTTCTGCAGCGAGTGTGGGCACCATGTCTTGATCGTGCGCATAAAGTACACCAAATGCAGAATCAGGATGTGCGTCCACGATTCGACATCGATTAATAAACCATTATCACTTTTTTTGGTTTGTTCTGTTCAGATTGCAACATGTGATATATTTAATTTTAACACCAAACTCCATTTCCGTGTTGTCGGTGGAAACTGCCTTTAGAAAATAGTAGCTTTATTTAAACAAGGGTGTGGAGAAATAGTCATTGTGCAATGAACTACACTGAGTTTTTAAGAATAAATATAATATATTTTTAGTAGCTGTATATTATAATAGGTTTGGAAATTTAAGCTGTATATTATAATAGGTTTGGAAATTTATTTTTTTTAATAAAATTTATTAAAAGTTTTGAAAAAATAATTTTTGAATTGAATATTTTGAAATTAAAAATATTTTTTTTTTTATTTTTTATTTTTATTTTTATTATTAGTTTGTATGAATGAAATATTATTAATAGAATTTGTTTAGAATAAAAATTATTTTTAAAAATAAAAAATTATTAAAAAATTAGATATACAACCAAAGTGTCATAATAGTCACAAAAAAAATTATAATCACATTTATTTTTATGATATTCTTTTTTGGTAATTTATAAAAATCAAAAATCAAAAAAATTATATATACAATCAAGTGCCATAATAGTACACAAAAAAATTTACAATCACTTTTTATATTATTTCTTGGTATTATATTATCTATCTATCTATTATATTATATATATATTATAACACATTTTATATGTTTCAAATGTGAAATTATTTTATATATAATATTAACATATACAATCTACTTAATATAAAAAACATCTAAAGTTATCATGTCACTTCATCTAGACTTAGCCAGCAATGTGAAAGTATGTGCACGTGTTGTGGCTAAACAAGTTGAATTTCACTGACTTGAGTGGTCAAAAGTTAGTTTTTACTGAGAGGGTTGGGTCTCTCAAGAAATGAGTTGTATTTCATTATTGTAATAAGTAGAAATTGTCTTATTTTAGATTCAAAGATAAGTTGTTAGCATAAAGGTGAGATATAGATGGAAAATAGTGATCTGACCATTAGATTGTTTACGAATAGGGATTAAGTTGTTAGATAGGATGGGATTGATAAAATGAAGAAAAAAATGTAATGTAAAAGGATGGCAGAGAGAGAGAGAGGATTCAGTGGAGCAAGAGTCAAGTAATAGCGCATGGATTTCCCAAATGAAACATAGTTCTTTTAATCGTTGTAATAGAGCCAAAGGCAAGACTCTGTAACCATTTGTTTATAATGAAGAATTGATGTCGTGTGTGTGTTTATATAATGATGTTGTGGAAATTCTCGTTTCACTTCCATTTATTTGTATTCCAGACACTGTTGTATTGTTGGTACAATCAAATTCGAGCCTGCATGTTAGCATGATTTTGTCTCCTTCTGGACTAATTAGCATGCATCCTGCTCCTGCTTCTTCGTTGGATTTAGAACCATCAAAAAATAATTTCCAAAACAAAGATTTATTTACAGGTTTATCTAAAAAATTGATACATTTTGAACTATCTGTTTGAGAAACATTTTCGACTTGGGACAAGACAGAATGTTCTAAATATGGGGACATATGAGCATTAAAATTTCTGAGAAAGAATCTACTGAATAATTGCCAATTATGCTACTGTTATATGCTACTGGTTCATTTTCCCCTTCTAACTCTATTACTATGTACTTCTGATGTAATTCTCGTTCAACTTTTATTTCATTTGGCTTACCATTGTAAGGCAGCCACATATGCGACCAGTCAGTTGAGAAGTATCCATGCAGTTTTTCTAACCAATCCCTGCTAAAAATTAAGCCATAAAATTCAGGGATATCAGCCACTAAAATATCAGTCACTTGACATACCTTCGGGTTGGATGATAGCCTTATGGTTACTTGATTTAGTTCGCTGATGACTTCGACTTGAGACCGATCCAGCTGGACTATGCAAACAGCGGATTTCTGTGGTTGAACGTTTAATTTGGTGCATATGGACTTCGGTAAAATATTCGATGAAGCACCTGAATCCACTAAACAATTATGTACATTTTTGTTAAAAATTTCATAAAGAGAAAAGGAGGAGTATGAGATCTCGATCTACCTCCAATTAAAGCGATGTCATTTGGATCAATCTTGTTAGTCGTATTACTTGGAGGTCTTCCCATGTTCTAAGAAGCTTGAGAAATTGCAACAGCAGGCAAAGGTGCAACTGGCACAACATGTAATTCTTTCATCATTATCTTTTGTTGATGCTTTAGCTTTCTCAATTCGTACAGAGTAATATTTTCCCTAGTCTTTTTCATGTCTTCTATGATATTGTACTCAATTTCATCTGAAACGATCAGTGTTTTATATGGAGTAGTTGAATCTGTTTGGACTGGGCTAGTTTGAGTCACTTTAGGTGTCGTTTTCTTTTTTGCGACTTTATCCTTTGTTGCAGAGCTTGCGCTCTTTGGTTTTCGGGTGGTTTGGGGAGGATCAAGCTGATTTCTACTTCGTGTGTTAACTGGGAATACTTCTTGATCGTCCTCTTGTGGGAGGATGAAATCCCACATTCCTTGTAATTCTACAACTTCTTCATCATTGGTTTGCCCTTCAGTGGAAATTTCCTCTTCCTCTTCCTTGGATTCAGCACTTGTTATAGCATTGGGTGGCCTTGAATCCGTTGACAGGCCTCTTTTAAAAGCTCTGTAGGGCCTTTTTGAAGAAGTTTCCGCTACTTTCTTTTTTATGTCGATCATTTCATTAGACATGGTCTTAAGAACTTTTTGCAATCCCTCCAAATCGAATGGATCTTTTGCTTGTTTCTTCTTGGAATCTTCTTTGAAGGTGACCTTGTTAGACTTCCGTTCTTCTATCGCGGATTTCTTCTCTAAGGCGATTATACGTTTCTCTACTGCTATGGATTCTTTCATGTTTTTGGCAAGGGTTGTTTTATTAGCCCTGTCCACAAAGATTGCTATGTTTGATGGTAACGCAGTGATATACCATTCACATCGCACTTCCTCGCTGGGCTAGGAAGCAGTAGGAATTTTGTTTAGAATTTTATTGAAACGTAGATTGAAATCTTTAATCGGTTATCTAGATTCTACCCTAAGGTTGGATAGGTCTTTGATTAACGTTGCCGTAGACCTGTCGTCACCAAACTTGGTTAGAAATTGGTCTTGGAAGATGTCCCAATTGGTAATAGATCCAGAGGGTAATGAGAAATACCATGATCCGGCTGTTCCTTATAGGGTATAAGGAAACAGTGGAACAACAACATCTTCATTAGTAACCTCGTTGAGGTTGATGGATAGCATAAAGTTGTTTATGTGCTCTTCTACTAGCATGCCTGCCTCAGGATTGAACTTGGGCAGCCATTTCTCAGGATGGGCCGGTATTTGACTCAAGGGCGCAGGCATTAAGACTTCCCCAGGATTGTTCCATGGAGACTAGGCCATTGCTGAACTGCTAACAGGGGGATTTACAGAAAATGATCCTCGTGGTTGAGAAGATGAGGTGATTTTGATCACAGATGATTGAGGAGGAGTTGTAGGGATTCCACTAGGTGGATTGATAATGGTCTGGGGTGGTGGAGTAGATGGTTGACTTCGTGGTGGAGAAGTTGAGATGGATGATGTTGATGAAAGAGTCTCACTGTCGGACCCTTTAGGTGACTTCCTTGCTCTTTTCCTTTTGGGAAGAGGTAGTTCGGTTGGTCGAACACGGAACTTTTCACTCTTAAGTCTGGTCAGGGGATAAGCAGGGTTATACTACGAAGTCACACTGCCCTGAGATTTATCAGATCTTTGAGGGGAAATGGAAAATCGCTAAAGTTTATGAATCAGATATTCGACTTTAGGAGGTTCAATAAAAGATTGTTCTGAAATGTCAAGATTTGTAGCAGTGGATGATGCTCTAGCGACTTCTAACTTTGGATTTAAGTGTAATGGAGAAGTCGGAGGAGATGGTGAGGGCGATTTACTCTCTAAATGGTATTTTGATTTGGATTTATTTTCCGTTCATAGTTCTGGCCCTCCTTCTAACGCCAAATATGTTGAAGGCCCCGAAAATCGGGTCGACAACAAGGGGGATACCTGCCCGGTCTGGACCTTGGTTGGCAGCTCCTTATCCGTTTGATATAGCGGGTCCAACTGCGGATATGGGACCAGTTTTCCAATTCAGTGTGTGTGTGTGAGAAAGATGGGTGTTTCTATTCTAAATGGAATACTTCTATCTAATCTAATGTTATGCTATTGTATTCTAATAAACAGAAAAACATCGAAATTTATGCTAACCCGGGGTGTGATCTTTCTTTTATGCGATCTAAAAAGATTTCAAACAATAACTGGTAATAAAGATCATTCAACTATCATAAGAAAGGAATTCGATAAAGATGAACTACTTCATATAAGAAGTTAGACAAAACAGTTGTTAGAACTTATCGCATAAATGAGCTATTCATACACTAAACATAAACAAATAGTTATCACCATACAAAAGTGCCAAATGATAACTCAAACATCTATGCTGTAATATATAAATAGCTGAAAACTAAATATCACTTTAACGCATAATCAGAAATGGTTAAGAGATAAAAGTACCATTTATAACTAGTCCTACTCATGAGCTTCAAGCGATAATTGATTTATCTCTCCTTGATTTAACATCTACTAAGAGTACAGAAGTGCAACATCAGTAGCATATATTAAATGCAAATATCAAATAAACCATGTTCCATTCATTCACCAAAACCTCCTCTGGAGGTGCAAAAGTGCATGTTCTTAGGACAAGTTTTTGATAAATTTCTGGACCCTTCTCTAAATGCATGAGAAGGGTTTAAATACTACTAACTAAATAACTTATTTACAAAAATTGAGGATTCGGTTTAAATGACCATCCTTTTTCTAAGCAAAACTATTCTAAAATTAAATCTACTAACTATTTCTAAATCTACTTCTTAATGTCGCAAGCATTCATTATTTTTCTGAGTAGAGTCAGCTGACTGTCTTCCGCCTTTGGTTGAGTTAAGTAGACAGAATCGGTAAGAGCTGGCATTATCTTCTCAGTAAAATTGATGATATACTTGAGAATCATCCAATGAATATGTAACATTACCATGTATGCCTGGTAAAAATTCCATTTCAACTTGGTTAACCTTTGGACTGCTTCTGCTTTTCGTTGAGTCTTCTATTTCCAGTTTGCTTCTATCGCTGATTTCTTGCGATTTTCGGGGCTCGCAGGTAACTGAGTAACTAGGGACCTTCCTTTTTGAACAATTTTTCTTAGCGCTAATCGCGCATCGGAAACTGTCTCTGTTTCTTGATTCGGGCTTCCCTGATGCGGTTTTTGCCTCTTGCGCCCTTTTCTCTCATTCAGTATAAAGCTCAAAATTTGTAAAAATAGTGGTTCCGTGAGCTCTTGACCCTGAGAATTAAATTGTTTGTTTCTGGTATCAACGTTGGTCAATACCCATTCAACCATGGTTGTACATGAGAAATCTATGATAGATGCCTCAGAAGAGTTCTGCGGCTCTTTTTCTTCATTGAATGGATTAAGTGTGTCTTCCGAAATGTTCATTGGAGCACTGCCTTCCCTCCTCGTTGTTTTCTGCATAGTGCCCTGTATAACGCTTCATCCTTCTTTCCTGCAGTTTACATTGAGGTGGAAGTAATGATAAAAGACTAATGACAGGAAAACTTTTAAATGCCGAAGATATGCAAAACATGCCACCTTACGTGAGCTATTTCTTCGAAAAACACAACACCCTACTTCATTAACAACTGGAAATAACTCATTAATTCGCATTAAAGTACATGACCAACTCTTGGCTAAAAAGTTTTCTCGAATAATAGGCCAGAACCAACTGCGATGGAAGGGTCCCGCGATTTTGCTTTGCGATGTCGTAGATCACAGTATCACAATATCGCAATATTGCAATGTCGTCGTGCTGTTTTTTTATCGCAAGGTCATAGTATCGCAACATCGCAGTATCGCAACTTTGCAGTATCGCTATATCGCAATGTTGCAATATTGTAACTTTGCAGTATTGCAATGTCGCAATATCGCAATATCGCAGATCGTTATAATCCTTGTGTAATTCATGTGATTTTTGCGATGTGCGATATGTGATATCGCATATCGGCGATTTTTAAATTTTTTTCAATGTGAGTGTTTCTTAAGTGTATGCGATGCGATGAGTTTTCGCATCGCATTCTCGCCTTTTGTCATTTTAACTCATTAGAAGGTGTATCCTATCATCCTTTGCGTGATGTGATATCCTTTAAGGATTAAATTTAATTTTCTTCATTATGAAACTTAGGCTTTTTAGATTTTTCAAGGTATTTTCCTAAGTCCATGATGTTGTAAGTTTCATCTAAAAAAGAAAATGTAACACTAACTGAATTTTTTATTTTTACTGAGGGTCCCCACTTATTTAGTATTAGTAATAATACTTAATAAGGAGGGGGGTTGTTGGTGGCCACAACAATTGGTGATTCACTTGGAAGAACCAGTGATCTCTGTATTTCTATTGAACCTTTTCAGCTTCCAAAACAACAAATTTTTCAGAAAATTAAACTTTATTATGGAAAGATAAAGTACATTATGCTCTAACCTGTCAATAACATTTTGCTTCAGCTATTTTCAACTTTGATTATTTGCTACCTCATGTTAGTCCTTGTGTTTACATCAGTCATTATTTGGTCTATAAAGATAAAACAAAGTCTTCTCTATAAACCAGTTTTAAAATATACTCATTTGTCGTAGGTAGAGCCTCTGCTGCCAGCAGGTGTTCATAGCCTCGACAGGGTTACATTTTACCCAACAATGATCCTGTATCCTACTTAAAGAAACCTACAACTCTCAAAGAATAATCCACATCTACACTTATTGCCTTGATTTTCTTTTTATTCTTAAAGAACAATGTCTTGGTTTGGTGGCCAATTTATGACACAGTCATTCACTTGATTTATAACTTTGCTGAACAAGCTGGCTCATGATGAGACCCCTTGCCTCTTTATTGTAACAATCTTGAGTCATTGCCCTGTTATGGTATGCAGTATTTGGCAAAGTCAGCAAGTTATAATATATGTGATTATGATAAGCCGACTCGTGATGAGACCTCTCATTCTTCAAGATGAAGTGTATCCTTGGATTGTTCCTCTGAAAGTTGTGATTTCCTTAGCAGGGAGGAAGTCATTGTCTTCTTTAGATAGCTGTAGACGACAATGATAGAGTTTTTGGAAGTAACTGTTCTACAGAGAATCTTTATTTTGTTATTGATAGCTTTCATTGCACTGATATAAAAAAATTTCTTCACTAAAGGTTATTTTCATCAAAGTTTTAAGAAGTTGAAACTAGTGTCATATCTAGGTTAGAGTCTTTAACTGTATCTTTCAATAATAAAGATCAATTTTCCAAAAGATTTGCTATTTATACAAGCAAAAAATCAAAATCTGAAAGAGAGTTGGTATCTTTTTTGTAAATTCCTAACGTAACCATTCACAACTGGTTTTATTATGAAAAGAGAAAAACTATTACTCTACGAAATAGAAGAATAATCTTCTATGGAAAATATTTCTTAAGATTTTGTCCATTGACAGGCAAAGAGTCTCTTTTACCTGCTAAATCCTGTAACACAAATGTCGATAGACCTAAGACTTCTACAATTTGAAAGCACCAAGCCACATTCTCTGAAATTTTGTATGTTTTCCCTTTTCTTCGTGTGCCTTGTCCCATTTTAAAACTAAATCTCCCACCTGAAAATATTTTCTGGTCATTATATTTGAATCAAAAGAGAAATTTACTAGTGCCTGATGATGAGCATGCATTTTCTTAGCTTGTTCTTGTTGTTCTTCTAATTTGATTATTTCCATTTGCCTTAAGTGTAATGAGGAAGTTGGTACTTCATCAATGTATTGAACTAGAGACAAAGAAGGAATTTCTAAATGAGTCGGAAGAACTACTTCTCTCCCATAAACTAAATTAAAGGGAGAAGTGCTGATGGAAACTTTTCTCGTTATTCGGTCTGCCCATAAAGCGTATATTAAGGATTTATGCCAATTTTTATGATTTTGGTCTACTGTTCTTTTGATAATCCTGATTAGGTTTTTGTTTGTAGACTTGGCTAATCTGTTGCCTTGTGGATAATAATTAGCCGAATATTTAAGTTTGAATCCTCTTTTAAGTGCAAATTCAGTCATTGGATTTCCAGAAAAGTATGATGCATTATCAAACATTAAAGCGGAAGGTAATCCAAACCTGGTTATTATAAATTGATCTATGAACTCAATGATATTTTCAGCATTAGTCGTCTTGAGTGGAACTGCTTCTACCCACTTAGTAAAATAATCTGTTGCTGTAAGGTTATATCTATGCTGCTTGGAAGAGTGAGGAACGATCTCACCTATTATGTCCAATACCCACTGACTGAAAGGTTGGTCGATGTTAACTGGTTGTAGTGGTAAGGATGGCTTCTCCTGTCTTCCAGCAGTAGTTTGGCAGACTTTACATTTCCTCACATAACTGTGCGAGTCTTTGTATAACATGGGCCAATAATATCCTGCGCGCAATATTTTATGTGCAGTAGCATCGCCAACGTAGTGTCCGCCTGCTGGCCCATCGTGGAGTTCCTGCAAAGCTTTATCAGCTTCAGATTTCTCAAAACATCTAAGGAGAACAGAATCGTAATTCATTCTAAAAATAATATCATTTATGAGCTGATATTGTTTGGCTTTTAATCTTAGAGCTCTTTTCTTAGTGTAATCGAGGTATGAAGGAGCATATCCATTCTTAAGATAATAAATGATATCAGCATATAATGACTGCTCATCATTTAGGCTTACCTCGCACACTTGTACCTCTACATATGGGATTTCAGAAATTTGCGACGCTCCAGCCAGCATTTTGCAAAAGCCTTGACCTCTTACAATGTTTGCTGGTTTAATTTCTATGTCATATTCTTGTAAGGCAGTTACCCAATTGGCCCTCTTCTCACCCACATCCTTTTGTACTAGAAGATTCCTTACCGCTGGAAATGGTACTATAATTTTGGTGTGGGTTTTGAGTAGAAAAGGTCTGAAGTATTTGATCGCTTTGAAAACAACATGAGCCTATTTCTCCACATCTGAGTAATTTAATTCAGCACCTTGCAAATTTGAACCGAAAAAAGCAATTGGTGCTTCCTCCTTTTCTTGATTCGTTTGAGTGAGTATTGCAGCATATGACTTATCTGAGGCAAGTGTGTATAAAATAAAAGGCTCTGAAAAATTCGGAGTTGCTAAAGATGGAGCATTAATTATAGCCTGTTTGCTCAGATTAAATGCTTCATGTTCATCTTGGCCCCATTTAAAAATAGAGTTCTTTTTTATCATGGTTTGTAAAGGAGATACGATTCATGAAAAATCTGGAACAAATCTCTCTACAAAATTGATTTGACCAAGGAAAGATTGCATGGATTTTTTGTTATGAGGTAGGGATATTTCAGAAATTTCTTTGATTCTATCAGAGTCGATGTGAATACCAGATTTTGACACTATGAATCCTAGAAGTTTGCCTTTACTTAATGCGAAAAAAGATTTCTTTGGGTTAAGTGAAATTCCGTACCTTAAACATTGTTGGAATATTTGCTTCAAGTCTTTGAGATGGTCGCCTCGTTTCTTGGAGTACACGGTTATATCATCCAAATAAATTACTACAGACTTATTGACTAAAACTTGAAATGCAATGTCCATGGCTCTCTGGAATGTGGCACCAGCATTAATCAAACCAAATTGCATCTTTCGATATGCATATGTGCCCCATTTAGTTCTGAATGTGGTCTTCAATTGATCATCAGGATTTACCAGAACTTGATTGTATCCTAAAAATCCATCCAAGAAAGACATTAATTCTGAGCCTGCCACCGCCTGCAATATCTGCTCCATAGGTGGTAAGGGAAAGTTGTCTTTTTGACAGGCTTTGTTAAGATTGCGAAATTCAATACAATTCCTAATATCTCCGTTTTTCTTTCTAACAGGCACCATATTGGAGACCCATTTAGAATGTCTGATGGGAAAAATTATCTTGGCTTTCAACAACTTATTGAGTTTGGTTTTTATCTGATTTTCTAAGTTGGGATGAATCTTTCTCAATTTTTGTTGGACAGGTTTTGCGTTATCGATCATAGGAATAGTATGTTGGATGATAGAAGTGTCGTATGTTTTAAGTTCATCATAATTCCAAGCAAAAACGTTTTTGTATTGTCTCAAAAGACGAATATATGCTAGCTTTTCTTCGGGGGTTAGGCCAAGGCCTAGATTTATGTTTTGGGGTTTGGCATCGGTTCCTAGCTTTACCAATTCGTAATTCAAGGTTGAACTTTGGAGCTTCGAATTGGTAGACCTTTTAAACCAATCTTTCAAATCGCACAGGTCTTCTAACTTGACCACTGATTTAGGTATAACATTGTGAGTGCTATCTTGCTGTAATTGTCAATAATGTTGATCTTCGTAGATTATTTGGTTGGAGTAGGATCCTTCAGAAGTAAGGAAATTTACGATATCAAGATCGTCGTTGAATATTCTCCAATTTGTGATGTTGTTAGGAATAGAAGGTCTAAAGATTAATTCTATTGAGAATCTATCTGGACTAATATCTTCTGAAGGAATGAGCTTAGAAGTTACGTTAGCTGAAAGGTCAGCGCTTGCATTCTGGAGTCTGGGAATTGATGAAATATTGAATGCTGTAAAATGCTCAGTCAGATATTGAACTAAAGATTGATAGTGTTTTAAATGACCTGACAGGAAATGTATAGTATTCCGTACCTGTCTGACTACGATTTCAGAGTCTCCGAAGACCTGAAGATACTTTATGTTTAGCCCAATTGCTTTGTACAACCCTTGAACTAAAGCTTCATATTCTGTTGTATTGTTGGTACAATCAAATTCGAGCCTGCATGTTAGCATGATTTTGTCTCCTTCTAGACTAATCAGCACGCATCCTGCTCCTGCTTCTTCGTTGGATTTAGAACCATCAAAAAATAATTTCCAAAACAAAGATTTATTTACAGGTTTATCTAAAAAATTTATACATTTTGAACTATCCGTTTGAGAAAAATTTTCGACTTGGGACAAGACGGAATGTTCTAAATATGGGGACATATGAGCATTAAAATTGCCGAGAAAAGAATCTACTGAATAATTACCAATTATGCTAATGTTATATGCTACTGGTTCATTTTCCCCTTCTAACTCCGTTACTATGTACTTCTGATGTAATTATCGTTCAACTTTTATTTGATTTGGCTTACCATTGTAAGGTAGCCACATATGTGACTAGTCAGTTGGGAAGTATCCATGCAATTTTTCTAACCAATCCCTACTAAGAATTAAGCCATAAAATTGAGGGATATCAGCCACTAAAATATCAATCACTTGACATACCTTCAGGTTGGATGACAACCTTATGGTTACTTGATTTAGTTCGTCGATGACTTCGACTTGAGACCGATCGAACTGGACTATGCGAACAACAGATTTCTGTGGTTGAACGTTTAATTTGGTGCATATGGACTTTGGTAAAATATTCGATGAAGCACCTAAATCCACTAAACAATTATGTACATTTTTGTTAAAAATTTCATAAGTAAGGAGAAAAGGGGGAGTATGAGATCTCGATCTACCTCCAATTAAAGCGATGTCGTTTGGATCAATCTTGTTAGTTTTATTACTTGGAGGTCTTCCCATGTTCTGAGAAGCTTGAGAAATTACAGCGGCAGGCAAAGGTGCAACTGGCACAGCATGTAATTCTTTCATCATTATCTTTTGTTGATGATTTAGCTTTCTCGATTCGTATAGAGTGATATTTTCCCTAGTATTTTTCATGTCTTCTATGATATTGTACTCCATTTCATTTGAAAAGGTGAATCTGTTTGGAATGGGATAGTTTGAGTCGCTTTAGGTGTCATTTTCTTTGTTGCGACTTTATCCTTTGTTGCAGACCTTGCGCTCTTTGGTTTTGGGGTAGTTTGGGGAGGATCAAGTTTATTTCTACTTCGTGTGTTAACTGGGAATACTTCTTGATCTTCCTCTTGTGGGAGGATGAAATCCCACATTCCTTGTAATTCTACAACTTCTTCATCATCGGTTTGCCCTTCAGTGGAAATTTCCTCTTCCTCTTCCTCGGATTCAACACTTGTTATAGCATTGGGTGGCCTTGAATCCGATGACGGGCCTCTTTTAAAAGCTCTTTAGGGCCTTTTTGGAGAAGTTTCTGCTACTTGCTTTTTTAAGTCGACCATTTCATTAGACATGGTCTTAAGAACTTTTTGCAATCCCTCCAAATCGAATGGATCTTTTGCTTGTTTCTTCTTGGAATCTTCTTTGAAGGTGACCTTGTTAGACTTCCGTTCTTCTATCGCGGATTTCTTCTCTAAGGCGATTATACGTTTCTCTACTGCTATGGCTTCTTTCATGTTTTCGGCAAGGGTTATTTTATTAGCCCTGTCCACAAATATTGCTATGTTTGATGGTAATGCAGTGATATACCATTCAAATCGCACTTCCTCGCTAGGCTTGGAAGTAGTAGGAATTTTGTTTAGAATTTTATTGAAACATAGATTGAAATCTTTAACCGGTTCTATAGATTTTTCCCCAAGGTTGGATAGGTCGTTGATTAACGTTGCCGTAGACCTGTCATCACCAAACTTGGTTAGAAATTGGTCTTGGAAGATGTCCCAACTGGTAATAGATCTAGAGGGTAATGAGAAATACCATGATCCGGCTGTTCCTTGTAGGGTATAAGGAAACAGTCGAACAACAACATCTTCATTAGTAACCCCATTGAGGTTGATGGATAGCATAAAGTTGTTGCTGTGCTCTTCTGCTAGCATGCCTGCCTCAGGATTGAACTTAGGTAGCCATTTCTCAGGATGGGCCGGTATTTGACTCAAGGGCACAGGCACTAAGACTGCCCTAGGATTGTTCCATGGAGACTGGGCCATTGCTGAACTGCTAACAAGGGGATTTACAGAAAATGATCCCTGTGGTTGAAAATATGAGGTGATTTTGATCGTAGATGATTGAGGAGGAGTTGTAGGGATTCCACTAGGTGGATTGATAATGGTCTGGGGTGGTGGAGTATATGGTTGACTTCGCGGTGGAGAAGTTGAGATGGGTGATGTTGTTGAAAGAGTCTCATTGTCGTACCCTTTAGGTGACTTCCTTGCTCTTTTTCTTTTGGGAAGAGGGAGTTCGGTTGGTCAAACACCGAACTTTTCACTCTTAAGTCTGGTCAGGGGATGAGCAGGGTTATACAGCGAAGTCACGCTGCCTTGAGATTTATCAGATCTTTGAGGGGAAATGGAAAATCGCTAAAGTTTATGAATCAGAGATTTGACTTTAGGAGGTTCAATAACAGTTTGTTCTGAAATTTCAAGATTTGTAGCAGCGGATGATGCTCTAGCGACTTCTAACTCTGGATTTAAGTGTAATGGAGAAGTCGGAGGAGATGGTGAGGGCGATTTACTCTCTGAATGGTATTTTGATTTGGATTTACTTTCCATTCATAGTTCAGGCCCTCCTTCTAGCGCCAGATATGTTGAAGGTCCCAAAAATCGGGTCGACAACAAGGGGGATACCCGCCTAGTCCAGACCTTGGTTGGTAGCTCCTTATCCGTTTGGTATAGCGGGTCTGACTGGGGATATGGGACCAATTTCCCAATTCAGTGTGTGTGTGTGTGAGAAAGATGGGTGTTTCTGTTCTAAATGGAATACTTCTATCTAATCTAATGCTATGCTATTGTATTCTAATAAACAAAAAAACATCGAAATTTATGCTAACCCGGGGTGTGATCTTTCTTCTATGCGATCTAAAAATATTTCAAACAATAACTGGTAATAAATATCATTCAGCTATCATAAGAAAGGAATTCGATAAAGATGAACTACTTCGTATAAGAAGTTAGACGAAACAGTTGTTAGAACTTATCGCATAAATGAGCTATTCATACACTAAACATAAACAAATATTTATCACCGTACAAAAGTGCCAAATGATAACTCAGACATCCATGTTGTAATATATAAATAACTGAAAACTGAATATTACTTTAACACATATGCAGAAATGGTTAAGAGATAAAAGTACCATTTATAACTAGTCCTACTCATGAGCTTCAAGCGATAATTGATTTATCTCTCCTTGATTTAACATCTGCTAAGAGAACAGAAGTGAAACATCAGTAGCAGATATTAAATGAAAATATCAAATAAACCTTGTTCCATTCATTCACCAAAACCTCTTCTAGAGGTGCAAAAGTGCATGTTCTGAGGACAAGTTTTTGATAAATTTCTGGACCCTTCTCTAAATGCATGAGAAGGGTTTAAATACTACTAACTAAATAACTTATTTACAGAAATTGAGGATTCAGTTTAAATGACCGTCCTTTTTCTAAGAAAAAATATTCTAAAATTAAATCTACTAACTATTTCTAAATCTACACCTTAATGTCGCAAGCATTCATTATCTTTCTGAGTAGAGTCGGCTGACTGTCTTCCGCCTTTGGTTGAGTTAAGAAAACAGAATCGGCAAGAGCTAGCATTATCTTCTCAGTAAAATTGATGATATACTTGAGAATCATCCAATGATTATGTAACATTACCATGTATGCCTGGTAAAAATCCCATTTCAACTTGGTTAACCTTTGGACTGCTTCTGCTTTTTCTTCAGTCTTATGTTTCTAGTTTGCTTCTATCATTGATTTCTTGTGATTTTCAGGGCTCGCAGGTAACTGAGTAACTAGGGACCTTCCTTTTCGAACAATTTTTCTTAGCGATGCGCGATTAGCGCTAAGCGCTAATCGCGCATCGGAAACTGTCTCTATTTCTTGATCCGGGCTTCCCTGATGCGGTTTTTGCCTCTTGCGCCTTTTTCTCTCATTCGGTATAAAGCTCAAAATTTGTAAAAATAGTGATTTTGTGAGCTCTTGACCTTGAGAATTAAATTGTCTATTTCTGGTATCAGCATCGTTCAGTACCCATTCAACCATGGCTGTACATGAGAAATCTGTGATAGATGCCTCAGAAGAGTTCTGCGGCTCTTTTGCTTCATTGAATGGATTGAGTGTGTCTTCCGAAATGTTCATTGGAGCACTGCCTTCCCTCCTCGTTGTTTTCTGCATAGTGCCTTATATAATGCTTTGTCCTTCTTTCCTGCAGTTTACATTGAGGTGGAAGTAATGATAAAATACTAATGACAGGAAAACTTTTAAATGCCGAAGATATGCAAAACATGCCACCTTACGTGAGCTATTTCTACGAAAAACACAACACCCTACTTCATTAACAACTGGCAATAACTCATTAATTCGCAGTAAAATACATGACCAACTCTTGGCTAAAACATTTTCTCGAATAATGAGCCAGAACCAACTGCGATGGAGGGGTCCCGCGATTTTTCTTTGCGATGTTGCAGATGCAGTATCACAATATCGCAATGTCATCGTGTTGTTTTTTTATCGCAAGGTCACAGTATCGCAACATCGCAGTATCACAACTTTGCAGTATCGCAGTATTGCAATGTCACAATATCGGAATATCGCAATATCGCAGATCGTTATAATCCTTATGTAATTCATGTGATTTTTGCGATGTGTGATATGCGATATCGCAGATCATCGATTTTTTAAAGTTTTTCAATGTGAGTGTTTCTTCAGTGTATGCGATGCGATGAGGTTTCGCGTCGCATTCTTGCCTTTTGTCATTTTAACTCATTAGAAGGTGTATCCTATCATCCTTTGCGCGATGCGATATCCTTTAAGGAGTAAATTTAATTTTCTTCATTATGAAACTTAGGTTTTTTAGATTTTTCAAGGTATTTTCCTAAGTCCATGATGTTGTAAGTTTCATCTAAAAAAGAAAATGTAACACTAATTGCTTTTTTGATTTTTACTGAGGGTCCCCACTTATTTAGTATTAGCAATAATACTTAATAAGGAGGGGGGTTGTTGGTGGCCACAACACATCCTTATGAGGTTAGTCCTTAAACATGTTGTCCCCTTCACAAAAACAAAATTTAATAGGTGTATATCTTGTCCTCTTTACCAATAATTTTGATTTCCTTGGGTCACTGGGTGTGAGTTTCCTTGGTTGATTATCCTAAGAATTATTCTTAAAAGTTAGGGTTTGTAATATTGTTTTCTTTGCTTACTATTAGACTTATTCTTCCTATCCCAAGCCTTTTGGAATGTTAGATTTTTTCTTAACTATTTGTAGAGGTATTTTTCATTTCTTATTGCCTCCTCTAGGGTCTTTAGTTCATCAAATTTGGTCTTGTATTTGTATATGGAGGAAAACAACTCAGGAACACTTGGATCTTGAATCTATAATCTTTAATAAAATAAGCATACTTCAACAACTCTAAGAAATTCCTCTCATATTCCTATATTTCATATTTCCCAACTTGAGTTCAAAGAAATCTTGTATTATTTAATCAGTCTAGTACTCAGACAATACTTCTTTTAAAATAATTCTCAAAGCATTTCCAGGTTATATGTTATCATCCATGTTATTTACCTTCCTGAAGTGTTTCCACCACATGGATGTTTTCCCCCCAAGTTGTATATGTATATTATAGCCTACAATTTAGGTGATAATTATATAAGTATAGATAGTTCCTTATTCCCAACAACAAAGCTTATACCTCCTCATCCTTCTTGTGGTCTCCATTAAATGTAGGAGGCTTTATCTTTTGAATATCTCCCTTCAAATTATTATTCCCAAACTTCTATTTTTTATTCCTAACTTGTGGAATCTACCACTTGGCATCAATATCAATCACAAGGAAAGTAGTGAAAAAATCATGCACATCCTCTATTATAGATTACCTTGAGTGATTACTATCCTCCCCTTTCCCTGATACTATGTATTTTGTAGCTTTCTTAGATCATGTTTTTAGGTCAATCTTCCAAAAAAAATGATTTAAAGCTTTCAAAATATAATCATTAACAAGTTTTTATCTTCTTGAAATCTAATCAACCTTTCAATGCCAGCTTTATAACCAAGTACATCCATTTGTAGATTTTTGATAGTCTCAAACAATTTTTGGTTTTCTATTATGTCCTATCTATGACCATTGGAGTTTTTCTCAACATCTACAACAGTCATTTTAAAAAATTAGCTCTCTTCATGTTCATGGGACCCTTGAGCATATTCCATTACTATAAATCTCATTAGATTCCTTTCTTATCCTACTTAGTCTACTTATATCTTAACTTTGTAATCTTGAAGTCCTTAAATCCTCCAATCTCCTATATACTATTTTTTGTTAGATGTAGTAATGGTCACAATACATGGAATTATACACACACACACACACACAAACATGGACATATTTTAATAATCAAAACATTATCTATTCCTATAGGCCTCCCAAAATTCCCTATCTTTAGCCTATGTTGACTCACTTTTGTAGTTAGGGATCTAATACCACTATATAACATACCCAACCCCCAGATTACTTTAGATAGGTCAGTATTGAGAAAAACAAAATCTTCTAACCATTTCAAAACTCCTTCCTAAGGTCACCATCATCTTATAAATTTCATCTCATTCTGAGTTTGGGGAACAAACTTATGTCCTTTAGAATATCTACACATGGTTTCCATGTCATCTAACTCTATCCATCTTGTCATGTCAACATCCCATATCAGTTGCGACATCAATGACAATGTTGCTTCCCTTACTAGAATCCAAATTTGGATAGTTTTCCAAAAGGTGAACTTTTAAAAAGTTTGTACTTTCATATTTGGATTTTTTCAAAAGATGGGAAAGACCAAAATAAAGGGAAAATATCAGATTTTGTATCTTCCAAATTATATATGGAAATAGGATCTATGAAATTTAGAGAAAGAAAACTACTAATCTTTGGAGCTTTATAATATATTCAGATCTAGGAAAAAACACTCCATCAATGGTTAACATTATATTTGGTAAAAATGCTCCATCAATGGTCAAAATATGGATCTCAGAAAAATCTTCCTCAGTGGTCAACATATGGATCCAAGAAAATATTAAAGCTCCCTTTTATAAAAATAGGGATTTCTAATTCCTCATAACTCTAATGTCAAGGTTCCTCTAACTCTGAGTTGTCACTATTGGTTCCACCCATCTAAGCCTCTGGCATCCAAGATTTTTGTAAAGTCCCTTTATTAAAATATTTGGAGACTAAAGAATTTCTCCCTACCATACATTCGACCCTTTAATCCCATTTTGAATAGGGTCATAAGTCACAACCCCACCAACCCATGTGACCCAGGGCTAGGGTTAAAAACTTCAATCCCCAAATTTCCCAAGAATTATACACTTCTATAGTACTTTTGATTATTCTTCCATGGTCTGGTTCCAAATTTCAACAAGGAAGAAACCTACAAAAGGAATTATGAGGATACAAAAATCCTCACCCACTCATAAATGCATCAAAATTACTACCGTTAGGTAATAAATCTTCTCAATGAGTTCTCAAGCTATCTCTAAAAATAAAAAAAAATCCCAGACTTGGCTCATGAGGTATTTTCTTCTCCATTATATGAATCTAATAACTCTCACAAATAAAATCACTTACTAGTAGAAGTAGAGAGATAAGATATATGACTTACTCCTAGATATCAACATTTCCTCCTAAACTTTGAACAATTTCTAGTTCATTTATGTGTGCTTATACATACTAGAGTTTGATACAATCCTAGCATTCTTGGGGCCTTACAAGCAGATTTAGCCAAATTTTTGTGGCTAAACAAAAGTATGGAATTTACCCCAACCCATCCAAGATTTCCATTCAAGAAATGTATTTAAGTCTTATCACCCCAAAAATGTATAACACAATTGCTCAATTACACAAATGTTCCTTCAAGGATCCTTCACATTTTCATTTCTTTTAAAATCCATATAAGCACATTCACTGAGAGTTCAACACATCCATGATTATCCCATGAAATTCACCCTATTATGTATCAATTGACATAATCAAATTGGTACTCTAAGGAAGCATAAACCCACATATTATATGATAGAATATAATCACATAAATGTATTCAACATTCAAGATAATTATTTATAGATGATACATTTTGCATTAAACACAAGCAATTCACAAAATACAAAGATAACATGCATACACAAGAATATGAGCAACTTATGGTATTTAATCATATGCTTGGGGTACTTTTCTTCTGTAATTAACCCTCAACTAGCATAGACCTATGGTGTTCCACCCAAACATACATGACACTTCTTTAATAATTCTCAATAATGGGTCATCCCTATGTTGGGACTTTAACTCCACAAGGGAAAATTCCTTCCTTGAGTCAATTCTTTATAGAGAGTTTACATCATATAGGGACAATACCTCGCATTGGTATATCAGACTAACTAATTCTCCCTCCAATATCCACCTTCCCAACTCAAGTAAGAATAAATTGCCATACAATTTACCCAACACATTAGCCCAACCAATTCCCCCTCCAAGCTCCATCCTCACCCAAGAAAAGAAAGGGAAATTTTTCACACAATTGAATAAGCATACTGACCCAACTAACTTCCATTCTAAGCTTTAGCCTCACCCAAGACAAGCATAATAATTATTCATCCACTCCCACCATGGAGTTGATAGTAATTTATTGGGTTACAAAATCCATGGGTTTATATGGCTCTCTTACCAAATATGTAGTATAAGTCTACAACTCTAAAAATGTTAGACCAACAACCCACCAAGCAATACCACTATTAGTATTCATAAACAAGTACAATTCAATGAGACTTGAGAATGATGGCAGAGTGATGGGAATATGACATTCATATGTAGGGGTGATTTATACCAAGTTTCACTTAAATAACTCTTCCCCGCCGCTTAGATACTTGCGTGAACCACTTTCGCATCACTTTTTCAGAATTAGTCTTGTACCATGGTTCCACTCTCATACTTTTCAAACTTAGACTTATGTCTTGGATTCACCCCCTTATTTTTCTTCATATGGAGTTCTAGCTCCCCACACTCTTTTCATTTAGTGGCTTTCCACTATGGTGTAGCATGTTAACATGGCATGATTACATATCACAACATTAGGCTCACTGGCCTTTTTAATAGAGGCTCTCTAGCCTTAACCACATAGGCATTTTGGCCTCAAAACACATAACATAGGCATGAAAGAACCAAAACAGTGCATTGGCATGGGCATGAAATCCCAACATAATACACTTTGTCATGCAAGATTAGCATAACTTGGCTCACCAACCTAATAGAAATATTTACAATAACATCTAGGACTATTTTGTGAATATTACAATTGTCGTCACCTTTGTTCAACCAACACCTCCATATTTTTCCATCATTTGTAACATACAATCTCATCCTCTACAACCACCTAGATTGGCATTGTAGGGGGATGGTGTGAATACTTCCTTGGGTGATTGTTTATTCTTCACCATTTTATTCAAAATCAACTATCTTTTAAGAGTTAACCTCGTATCAAGTATTAATTTCTATTTTGACTCAGTGATTGTAGTGGATGGCCACCCATGTACTCTTGAAAAAAGATTAGAATACATAAAGATTGTCATTATGATTCTTCTTTTTACTGTATATGAGTGTACAAGATTAAGATTTTTAGGTTGGGACTCATTTAAGAGAATTATTGTCTTTGATTGAGAAATTTGAAATTTGTTATTTGGATTTCTACATGGATTTGTGATCATATTGGGGTTACCTGGCTCTCTTTAGATATTTTTCCATACTTTTTGTTTTGACATTTTAGCATTTGTAGGCTTCATTGTACATTTGATGGTTTATGGTGATTACTATTGAAAATTGTAACTAGATTCGACCTTCATTATGATGTAATTGTAATCATGACATTGTATATTCTTTATAAAGAAAGAAAAAAAAAAAAAAAAAAAAAAAATATATATATATATATATATTATATATATATATTATATATATATATATATATATATATATATATATATAGGAATATGGG
Organism: Pinus taeda; assembly: GCA_000404065.3. Classification (NCBI taxonomy): domain Eukaryota; kingdom Viridiplantae; phylum Streptophyta; class Pinopsida; order Pinales; family Pinaceae; genus Pinus; species Pinus taeda. The sequence goes on from APFE031499153.1 coordinate 30,173, forward strand.
TTTCATACTCAAGTTTGAGACAAAAACATGTTATTTTTGCTTTTAGATCTTCTAGGTCTTTCTAGAATAAAGAATAATATTGTTCATGTGTCATAGTCCCATTTGGACTCATTGAAATGAAGGAACATATTTATTTCATCATGTAAAAGCCATGGATAAGTTGAGGAATAAGCTGGCCCAAGAGAAGTATCAAGTCAGCCTAAAGGAGAGCTATTTGATGCTAAAGAAAGGCTATAAATATAAGGGAACTCGACCTCATTTGGACACTAACCTCAAGCAAGTTTGATCTGTAGTAGGAAAGGAGAAGAAGAGTAGTTGGGAGGTCTAAGAAGAAGAGCCAAAGTCAAAAATTTCCAAAGAAGTATTTCTATCTTGTCTCGCTAGGGTTTGTGAAGCTTCTAGTTGCAAGAGGCCAAAATTTTGTAGTGGTTGCAAGGGGCCGAAGTTGCACGGTCAAAATTTTGTTGTAGGCGTCAAAGTTGCAGTAGCAGTTTAGCAGTATCAAATATTTGGAAGTTGTATTCAAGGAGATATTGTTGGGGGATGGCTTGGGGATTAGATGGTTTTTTGGATTGGATCTTTGGGTCTTCGAAGTATCTTTTGTAAGTAGATTATAATGAAGAAGAGAATATTTTTTCGGCTTTTTATCTTGGAGGGGTTTTGCCCTGGCTTGGAGCCTATAGCTTGTATACTCTGTCTCTTTGTGATATTTTTTTTTTAGTAATTCCTTGATGAATAGAATTAAAGAAGTAATAAAAGAACATCTAACATCACAAGTAATTATCAAGCTAAGGAAAATAAGTTATAATGTGCAAGTCTCCATATTTTCTATCAGAGCTAAGGTGCAAGAAGGAGACTAGAGATCAAAATTTAGCTCACATTATGACAAGGTTTTGAAGAATGATTTCAAGCTTCTTGGAAATATTTCTATATATATGAATAATTTTCTATTGAAGATCATTTCCAAGCTCCCAAAAAAGTACTAGATGGAATTTTTTTCTTTGCGTTATTTGACACATTCAAGGATGAGAATGTATGGGTTATTGACAGTGGTGTCTATTAGTACTCTATAAATCCATTAAGGTTGAGGAAAGGGATCTCATAGGTACCCAAAAACCACTTGTAGGTTAAGTTCTGGTCCCCCTAACCTTGGAGAGGGTTCTCTCGTTGGATCAACTATCAATCAAAAATACTGATAGGATATGGGTTTTAGACTGGTTATTGAGTTCAAAAAATAAATGACATGAGATTTAATGAAAATTGTTAGGAGAGAGGGCCACTGAAGTATAAGATCATAGAACATCATGGCATACATGTGCCATATAGATAATAGAGGAAAGGTAGTTGTAGATATTCCAAGTCAATTATCAATTGTAGTATAGTGAAGAAATAGGGAAATACAAAAATATTCAGTGAGATGTAACAAAGAATATAATTATGAATTTTGTTACATAACTAATGACAAAATATTCAGAACAACCATGATAGAGCAATAAATAATTTCATCATGTATAAGATCCACAATTATCCTGAGTACCTAAGGATGAATTCAATACAATAGCTTGAGAAATGAATATCATATTAACATAAAGGAGACACAAACTTAAAACCACACACCATAGTAATCTCTGAAATTGATAGCAAAGTTTGCTCTCAAATTTTTATTAAATTTTTTACATACAGGGCCTCATCCTACTCTCAATAATTCCCCATCCTCTTTTATTGCATTGTATACTTAGCCTTTAAATATCCTTCTAGAAAAGGTCTAGATACATTGCATTCATCCAATAAGTGGATCAAAAGGTGTGTTTTATCATTTTTCCTAACAGAACAACAAGATTCAGGTCAACATAAGAACAAAATCTTTATCCTCATCTATGCTTAGTCCTCTTGAAAATATCGAACTATGTACCACGGTGCCAAAAATCCTCCTAATTCCCTAGTTCATTCCCCTTCTTCTTTATTGGTCTGATTTAAGCTTATCAAGAAACTTATTAGCCTCCTTTCGAATAGTCAAAGTCATAAAATCATGTCGGAGTATAAAATCATGACTATGGAAAGGATTTTAATCCATGACTATAAAATCATGACTATCAGGTGCATTTTAGGTCATAAAACTAGTGAGTAGTAACCATAGTCATATGTCACAAGTTCTTATCCTGCAAGTTTCCCTTATGCCTCCTTTTAATATTTCTGGGATTTCCTCCCTCTGAGATCCTTAACTCCCAGTGCTAAGTTTTCATTTCACGTTTCCAGAGGGTTGTTATCATAGGATAATATATTGGAAATTTTATGAAATCATAGCTTTTAGTTGTATTTCCGCTTTGAATTTCATGGGGGTTAACTTTGCAATATGCCTAGCCCCTGGGGTTTAGGTGGAAACTACATGACCAGGGTATGGCAACTCAGGGCCAAAAAATTTACAGGCTTTAACCCTATGGCTGGGATGGGGGCTGATTCTTTGAAATATTGCATTACAAACAATCCCCATGTGTAACACATGGGACCACAACATATGTGCCTAAGCCTTTTATAATTTCAGAACTTTCTAATTGAAAATTTTATACTGCTGCATTTGCAACCCCCCCAAGAGTTGTGATCTCCAATATATGGCATGGCATGATTCCATGTGGAGAGGAGATAGGGGAGGACCCACGCGAGGTTTTATCATATAAAACCTTTCTTAACCCCTTTTCCATGTAACTTTGATTTAAATAGACTATATATATATATATATATATTATATATATATATATAATATATATATATATATATAATATATATATATATATATATATATATATATATATATAGATATCATGTCATCACCCACCTTTATGATTGCCGATTTGCGATAGCCCTTGGTTATCAGTCCTCACCTTTGGTGCTTTAAGCTATTTGTGACCATGGGCTAGTCCCCACATCGGTGCCCCTCAATTATATTTTTTCAGTTGGTTTACTTTGATGTAGAGATATTCCTCAACCTGCTCCAAGTTGGCAATTCACCAATTTCCAATATGCAGGACCCACCAATATGCCACTTCGCCGATCTATTGCACATTGGGCCTTTGATTGCCAATTTGTGATATCGATAATATGTGATGTGATGCCTCTGTTGCAATGTGCCCCTGACCTTCAACATGCGATATGCCAATGTTGAATGCCATCATACGTGATCACCAATCACAGATCACCATATTCCTTCACTACTTCTCTCTTTGAAACTCTGATGTCTGGGATCTCGGAACAACACATAGCCATTTTTCCTTTGCTTTCGGTTTTGAGGGGAAAACTTCGATTTTCTCTATCTTTTGATCTGGAGGTCAGTTTGAAGAATTCGATATACTGTTGGAAAGCTACCTCTAAGCACTTTACCATGAAAATACCTGCAACATGATCTCAACTGGACTTCTTATGTGACAAACCTCCCAAAATTTTAGACCTGTCTTGACCATAGAACTTCAAGGACCAAATGGCTCATTGGACAAGAAAACCTTTAGGGTATGACACCTTAGTGATACATAGGCCAAATTGACCATCAAATTCTCAAAATGAATAATAGGAAGGAGAAAATTCAACCCTAAATGATATGATCCTAAAATTGGCTCCAATGGGGATGGCATCCTCCCTGTGAGGTGCCAAGAACAAAAAGAATACTAGTTTCCTAACCATTGGGTAATGGAATCAACATAGAAACCAATTAACAACTGACTAAATCACATAGCTGAAAACTTTAAAAGAAATAAGAAATTTGACAACACATCACCAAAGTATTAGGGCCTTCTCCTCGGGCTTCAAACCATGATGATAATTGTCCACACCTACTGAGAGTATATACACTAGATGATGTATTCTCTCAAAAGTACCTAGTCAAGCAAATGGCTACTTGACTGAGTTCTTCTCATACTTATCATGAGAAGGTAGAAGAAGAAAGATAGTGGCAACTCAAAATTCAATTGATCTTGAAAACCAACCTCGGTGAAGAATACAATCTTCCATAAATCCTGCAATAAACTGGCCACAGGATGGCAATAGTCTTCTTTCACTGGTTCCAAGAGGCCAAAAAATGAATCTTCAAAAACACAATTGGTTACCTTCACCTGATATCGGTAATAGGACTCTATTATGGAGAAAACGAGACACTGAGTTCATTAATATTTCCATCTTCAATTGAGGTAACCACCAGATCCACAATAGTAATGTGCACATCTATAGGATCTAGGACAACCTGCTCTTCTTCAATAGACTCTTCATTTTCTAAACCTTGAGGCAGATATTCATAAGCAAGAGGCTCTAAAACAACCCCTCCTCTCGTGTTGCTCTCCTCTTCTTGATAGTTAACAGTATGTTGAATATGTTCACCAGGCTCAAGAAGACAAACCTGTTGCATTTATTTATCGACCTTTATTTGATCAGTTTCATCTTTAGCTGTAGAAATCATTTCCTGCTCTAAATGTTCGTCAATAGAAAGGAAACATACCTATTTTGTTTTCTGTTCTTGACATTGGGTTGAAAATTCACAAAGGGATTCTTTAATTTCATCATCCGTACATTCTTCAGCACCATACAAAATTTCGAGATATTGGAAGAAATCTTCAAAACATCCACAAAATTTTTCATTTGGAGACAGGGGAGGTCAAAATTCCTTAAAATGCTCATAAAATTCTATGTGAAAATCTGTAAGAGAACACAAACTAACAGGTGGAAAACCTTCATACCAGGATCTAGGTTTTTCTTAAGGTTTCCATGAACATTTTCATTAAACAGTCCTCAGGAAACTTAACCCCAAGCTTACATGCATGCAAATGAAACTTGAATAGATGTAAAGAAACATCATCTCCTTTTTTATATTTAAATGATGGAAGATAGGTTATAAAATCAACACGAGGCATAGGATTTGGAAGACCAAGAATGTAAGATCTGTCCATAGTTACATACCTGGAATTTGTTCTTCAACCCATATTGAAAACAATCAATCAAAATTAATGTCATTTGATCAATGGAGCCACTGTAAAATTTTGATCTTCTGGATCCTTTGAAATCGGAGTTTCTAGGTGAATGATTCACAATTTCTATGTCTATTTTTTGTTCACCATCAATAACCAGATTTACAACTTGATAATATTTCCCAGGGAATATTAAAAAACTTGTTCGATCCCTGACAGCAATGCTAGAGTGTTAGCACTCCATAAATCCTTTAAGGGTAAGGAAAGGGATCCCAGAGGTAACCACAAACCACTTTTAGGTTAAGGCCAAGTCCCCCTAACCTTGGAGAGGGTTATCTCACTAGATCAACTATTAATCAAAAGACTGATAGGATATGGATTTTAGACTGGTTATTGAGTTCGGAAAGTAAATGATATGATATTTAATGAAAATTTTTGGGAGAGAGGGTCAGTGAATTATAAGATCATAGAACATCAGGGAATACATGTGCCATCTAGATAACAGAGGCAAGGTAGTTGCAAATATTTCAAGTCAATTATTGATTGTAGTATAGTGAAGAATGAGGGAAACCCAAAAATATTTAGTCAAATGTAACAAAACATATAATTATGAATTTTGTTACATAAATAATGAAAAAATATTCAGAAGAACCATGACTGAGCAATAAATAGTTCCATCATGTATAATATCCACAATTCTTAAGCATCTAAGGATGAATTCAAGACAACAACTTTAGAAATGAATATCAAATTAACATCAAGGAGAGACAAAATTGAAACCAAACACCAAATGAATCTCTAAAACTGATAGCAAAGTCTGCTTTGATATTTTTATTAAAATGTTTACAAGAGGGCCTCCTCCTCCTCTCAACAACTCCCCATCCTCTTTTATTACATTATATACTTAGCCTTTAAATACCCTTTTGTCCAAGGACTAGATACATTGCATTCATCCACTAAGTGGATGAAAATGTGAATTTTATCATTTTCGCTAACGAAACAACAAGATTTAGGTCAACACAAGAAAAATATCTTTATCCTAAACTGCTCGTATTCCTTTGGAAAATCCCAAACTGCCTACCACGGTACCAAAAATCCTCCTAGTGCCCTAGTTCATTTCCCTTCTTCTTTATCATCCTACTTTAATCTTATTGGGTAACTTATTGGCCTCCTTCAAAATATTCAAACCCATGAAAACACGGCCAAGTATAAAATCATGACTATGGAAAGGATTTTAAGCCATGACTATAAAATCATGACTATCAGTGCATTTTAAGTCAGAAAACAAGTGAGAGGTAATCATAGGCTTATGTCTCAAGTGCTTATCCTACAAGTTTTCGTTATGCATCCTTTTAAGATTTCTAGAATTTCCAAACTTCGAGATCATTAGCTCCTAGTGCTAAGTTGTTATTTCACATGTCCAGAGGATTGTGACCATAGGCTAATATATCTGAATTTTTATGAAATCGGAGCTTTTTGTTGTACTGCCACTTTGAATTGCTTGGGGTTTGAACTTTACGAAATGCCTAGCCCTATTGTGTTACAAACAATTGCCATGTGTAACACATGGGACCACAACATATGCGCCTAAGCAATTTTATAATATTGGAAATTTCTAATTGGCGATTTTATAATGTTGCATTTGCAACCCCCCAAGACTTGTGATCTTTGATATATGACATGGCCCGATTCAACATGGAGAGGAGATAGGGGAGGACCCATGCCAAATTTGATCATTTAAAACCTTTTTTAACCCCTTTTCCTCCTAACTTTGATTTAAATAGATGAAACACACACACACACACACACACACACACACACACACACACATATATATATATCGTGTCGCCACCCACCTTTGCGATCAACAATGTGTGATAGCCCTTGGTTATCAACCTTGAACTTTGGTTCTTTAAACTATTTGTGACCATGGGCTAGCCCCCACATTGGAGCCCCTCAATTAGAGTTTTTCAATCGACAAACTTAATTTGATGTAGTGATATTCCTCATCCTACTCCAATTTGGCGATTCACCAATTGGAAATATGCAAGACGCGACGATATTCCACTTCATCGATCTGTTGGACTTTGGGCCTCTGAATTCCAATTTGTGATATTGACGATCATTGATCATTGATGTGTTGCCTCTGTTGCAATGCGCCCGGGAACTTCAACATGAGATATGCAATTTTCCACTGCCAAAATACCTGATTGCCGACCATAGATCACCATAGTCCTTCATTACTTCTCTCTTTGAAACTCCAATATCTGGGATTTGGGATAAAAAATTAGACTTTTTTCCTTTGCTTTCGGTTTTGAGGGGAAAACTTTGACTTGCTCTATATTTTGATCTGGAGGTTAATTTGAAGAATTGGATATACCACTAGAAATCTTCTTCTGAGCACTTTACCATGAAAACACCTGGAACATGATCTAAACTAGACTTCTTATGTGAAGAACCTCCAAACTTTATGACATGTCTTGACCATAAAAATTAAAGGACTAAATGGCTCCTTAGAAAAGCAAACCTTTAGGCTATGACACCTTAGTGATACATAGACTAAATTGACCATCAAATTCTCAAAATGAATAACATGAAGGAGACACTTCAACCCTAAATGATATGATCCTAAGAGTGTCTCCAAACATATGACAACAGAATACAGTCAACTACAAACCCTATCTAAGGGGAACTCATTTCACTCTATTGAACTTGGAGACAACAAAAGATATACAATCAAAGGAATTGGGTCTACATCATTGGAACTCAAGTCAGTTGGAAGCATTCACCTCAACGACATCTTATATGTCTCAAGTTTGAATAAAAAATTACTTTCTATTTCTTCTCTAGAGGATAAGGGTGATAGAGTTGCTTTCATTGATGGAAAGGTTTTGGCTTGGGGTAAGGGCTCTAGTATTAATGAAGCAAGGGTAATTGGGATGCATGAGGGGAAATTGTATAGACTCTATAGACCCCTAGCTCAAGCCCTGGTTCACCTAGAAGTGAGTCCTTCCAAACTATGGCGTAGAAGGTATGGGCATTGTCATTACAAGATATTTCCATCTCTCAGTCCAATGCTTAATGACATCCATGAAATAAAAGAAGATCATGAAGGGATCTATAAGGGATGTTCTCTAGGAAAGAATGTAAAGAAACCATTTGCAAGTAATGACACCACATCTAATGAAATTTTATATCTCATACACTTGGATGTATGTGGACCAATGGCAGTAAAATCTCTTGGCAGGCATCAATATTATATAACCTTAATTGATTATTACTCAAGGAAGACTTGATTATTCCTTCTCAATAAAAAGGATGAGGTATTCAACAAGTTTCAGGAGTTCAAGAATGAAGTGGAAAATCTAACTGAGAGAAAGATAAAAAAACCCTAAGGTTAGACAATGGTGGAGAATACACTTCCAGAGAGTTAATAACTTTTTTCAAGGAAGCACGAATCACAAGGGAGATCATTGTTCCCTATAGTCTTGAAAAAATATGGTATGGCAATAAGAAAGAACTGTGCTATTGATGAATGTGTAAGGGATATGCTTCATGATCAAGATCTTTCTTAATTCCTATGGGGAGAGGCATTCATGACATCTATTTACTTACAGAATCAAAGTTCTCATAGGATTCTCAACAACATGACTCTAGAAGAAGCATTTACAAGAAAGAGGCCAAGTGTGGATCATCTTCGGATATTTGGGTGTTGTGTATATTCATATACCCAAGGACAAGAGGAAGAAGCTAGTTCCTACCTGTTTAAATGGCATATTTTTTGGATATAGTGCTTCATCAAAAGCGTATAAAATATATTTCAAGGAGGATCATCAAATCAAATAAAGAAGGATGACATCTTTGATGAGAGCACAACTTACAATAAATCAAGGGATGTTCTGGTTGACTTTGATGAAGAAGAGATACCTATGTATGAGGATATCTCTAGGGACAACAATGGTAAAGAACCAGGACCTGCTCAAGAAGATGTTGAAGGTCCTTGTGAGCCTATAAAATAAGTAATTGATCGAGAAAATTGGAAGAGGCCTATTTGGTTGAAAACTACTATTCAAGAGACAAAAAGACATACAACATCAGGGACGTCTAGGGAGAGTAAGAGACCAAAGAGGTATGATAGATATGAAAAATACATGACAAAGCTAATTGAGGAAAAACATTCCTCCTATGAGGATGCATCTAACCATCAATAATGAAGGAGTCCTATGCAGGGAGAATACTAGTTCATAATGAAGAATGATGTCTAGGATATTTTCCCTAGGGTCTAGGATATTTTCCCTAGGGTAAGTGACAAATATACAATCACTTAAAAGTGGACTTACAAGATAAAGAGCGTTGTAGATGGGGGCATAGATAAATACAAGGAAAGGTTTATAGAAAGAAGTTTTTCATAGAAAGTAGGGATTGATTACGAGGAAACATTTGCTCCCATATCTAGGTATACAAAAATAAGATCACTTGTTTCATTAGTTATTGTTATGAGATGGAAGATCCATCAAATGGATGTCAACAAAACTTTCTTGAATGGGACCATTGATGAGAAGGTTTACATTGAGCAGCCTCAAGGATTTGAAATAAATAATAGGGAGATGCATATCCACATATTAGAGAAAGCTCGATATGGATTAAAGCAAACACCTAGATCTTGGTATGCAAGAATGGATGCATACCTTTTGAGACTTTTTTTTTCCAAGAGTACGTCAGATCCAAACCTATATATCAGGGTGGTCCAGAGTGAACCAGTTATCATACTTTTGTATGATGATCTACCAGTTACAGGTGTAAAGCATCAGATTCAGGAATGCAGGAAGCAGTTAGCAACAAAATTTGATATGAGGGATCTTGGGATTATGCAATATTATATAGGACTAGAAGTATGGAAAAATCTAGGAGTGATATATCTTGGTAAGGGTAAGTATGTGATCAAGACTTTCAAAAGTATGGCGTGATGGATTTCAAGCCCATGATGACTCCTATGATCTCAATATTGAAAAGGTTGAAGAGTTTAAAATCTAGTCTGGTAGATCTGAATTGCTATAAACAATTGATTGGGTCCTTGATGTAGCTAGTGAACACTAGAATGAACATTTGTTTTGCAATAAATTTCCTAATTCATTTTCAAATGGAGTCAAAGCATCAGCGTTGGATTCCAGCCAATCATATCCTAAGATATCTACGTGGGACTATATATCAATGCCTCTGGTACATTGGTAATGAAATCCAACTTGTGGGATATATAGATTCAAATTGGGGTGGAAGTGAGATAGACGAAAAGAACAAAACATGTGGATGCTTCAACCTAGGATCTTCCATGGTCTCATGGATGAGTAGGAAGTATGATACAGTTGCTTTGAGTAGTTCTTAAGATCGATATTTTGCTGCAAGCGAAGTTTGTCAGGAAGTTGTTTGGCTTGGGAATTTGTTATCATACTTGTTTGAAGGACCTCTTAGCCCTACATAGATACATCGTGATAGTCAGAGTTGCATAAAAGTAGAAAAAGATTTAATGTTTCATGCAAAGACAAAGCATATAAAAAACAAGTACCACTACATCAGAAGCTTGGTACAAGATGGGGTTGTAAAGCCGCATTATCTACCTACGGATGAAAAGGTAGCTGACATATTAACTGAATCATTACCAAAAGGAAGCTTAAGTACCTGAAAGGAAAGCTTGGTGTTGTGGATGTCTCTTCCCTGGTTGAGAGGAAGTGATATTGGATAGTTCTTATCTTTATGGGTTAGGCACTAGAATAGGACTAATAGTCATAATTCTTAATGAAGGCCATAAAGAAAGAATGGAGTTTGGAGGATTGGATAAGCATCTAGAGTAAAACTTCTTATGGATTGGAGAATCCAGGGAAAGAAGTTGGTGACCATACTATTTGAGGATGAGGTAGGGCATTCAAGATGAGATTAGTTGAAGAGGATCAATATTCTTTGAGGGTCTAGGTTTGGGAATCCAAGATAAGGATAGTCCTAAAAGGACATACCTTGCAGACATCCAAATGGTGTATGTATCTTAAGAGGTAGTGTGGCAGCTCACTTAAAGCCTCCTATCATAATCCTCATAATTGAAGATGAGATTGTTGAGTTAAGGCCTTCAAGAAAAATGCTCATTATGATATAAATATGCTTGACAAATGATGGATTATTAATCCGACTCTTATGAGAAAGCTTCAAGATTGAGATTCCTTGTACCATTAATACCTCCCTAGTTAAGAGGGAGTGTTGAAAATTGTAACTAGATTCAACCTTCATTATGATGTAATTTTAATCATGACATTGTATATTCTTTATAAATAAATACAAATGAAATAAAAAGAGATTATATTTTATTTTGGAGTATGGGTTTCATAATAAATTTTGATTCAAAAGCATGTTCTTCATGCTTTAGGTATTCTAGGTCTTCCTAAGATAAAGAATAATATTGGTCATGTGTCAGAGTCCCATTTGGACTCATTGTAATGAAGGAAAATGTTTATTTTATCATGTAAAAGCCATGGATAAGCTGAAGACCAAGTTGACCCAAGAGAAAGATCAAGTCGGCCTAAAGGAGGGCTATTCAACCCTCAAGAAAGGCTATAAATACAAGGGAACTCGACCTCATTTAGACACTCATCTTAAGAAAGTTTAATATGCAGTGGTGAAGGAGAAGAAGAGTAGTTGGGAGCTTGGCAAAGAAGAGCCGAAGTCAAAATTTACCAAAGAAGGTTTTTTTCTCTTGTCTTACTAAGGTTTATGAAGTTGCCAGTTGCAAGAGGTCAAAATTTTGTAGTCGTTCTAGGGGGTTGAAGCTACAGGGCTGAAATTTTGTTGCATGGGTCGAAGTTGCAGTAGTAGTACCAATCTTCAAGGAGATCTTGCTAGGGGTTGGCTTGGGGCTTGGAGGGTTTTTTGGCTTAGGTCTTTGGATCTTGGAAGTCTCTTTTGTAAGCATATTCTAAAGAAGAAGAGAAGCATTTTTCAGGTTTTTCCCTTGGAGGGGTTTTTCCCTCGGTTGGAATCTATATCTTGTGTACTATGTCTCTTTGTGATCTTCTTTTTTTCTTGGTAATTTATTGATGAACAAAATTAAAGAAGTAATAAAAGAACATCTAACATCATAAGTGATTATCAAGCTAAGAAAAATAAGTTATAATATGGAAGTATCCATATTTTCCAACAATTACTTATATTTGAAGCATGTGTTCTAATTCTTTAGCAATACTCTTTTTTTTGAAGCATTTATGTGGTGGTTGTCATTGTTTTCCATCTTCACGCCTCTACAATTGAACCTCTTATGCTTTAGAATTCTATGAAGGTCATTGAGGTTACTTGGCTCTTCTATTTAGAGTTAGGGTAATACTTCCTAATTGGAGCTTTTATGAGTCTAATAGCTTTTGATGATCGTGCCTAGACCTAGGAGAATAGAGTAGTCTCTTCACACTTATTTTTCTCCCTCTATAACTGCCCTATATATGTATTTGCCCAACTTACCTACAAATTTGAGAAATCTTTATTTTTTTTCTAATAGTAATGAATGAAAATGCAAATCTGCCTTTCTTATAATTTTAATGAAGATGCACATATTTTTCTTATATAATGTTAATAAAAATTAAACTTTAATTTAAAAAAATTGATATATAAATTTGATCTTCTTATAATTTCTATTATTATATTAATAGCAATACTTAAAAAGCAATTAATAAATTAATACATTATTTGTGAATGCCCTCTATTAGCATGAAACTTAAAAACCAAATAAATTATATATAAAAATAAAATAAATATAGGAAAAACCTTATAAAATTAAAAAGTCACAAGTTTTGACTTCATTAATTATAAGTGAATAATAAGAGTTTTGATAATATTGTGATGATTTTTTCCATAATTGAATTAATCAACCTTTTCCTTTATAATGTGAAATCCAAATATCGAAATTGGTAACTATGTAATAAATTAATGATGGGGAAAACCGGATAGAGATATGCATGTCAATGTTTTACTCTTGACAAATAGAACGAACAGAAACTTCTATTTTTCTATTATTATGTGCTGTGATTAGGTGGCAAATGGCAATATAAATTTGAAGAGTGCGACTCAAAGTTTATGAGGCATGCAGTGCTTGTATTCCAGATTGCGTTATCGAATACAACAACAACCGAATATGATCTAATATTAGAACGAGTACAAAGTCCGTGTGGCTGATAAAAAGAAAAGGAGAAAAGACAATCGCAGGAACAAGTGAGTGAGACGATTGAGGGAACGACAGACCGACAGAGAGGCGAGGCAACCACAAAGTTTCTCCATCAGCATTCAAATGGCGTACAAACTGTTACCCTTTATTTCTATAATTCTATGCCCCACTACCTGTCAATTTATGTGAGAATCAATTGTTCCTTTTCAGGGCACTCGTCGTCATTCATGCTCTCCACCTCACATGGAGCCTTCTGTTTTGTTTCCATTGGAGAGGTACCTGACATGGAGGCTTCTGTTTTGTTTCCATTGGAGAGGTGTGTGAGACTTGCAGAACCATCATTAAGTGGACATGAATGATGGAATTCATAACTACGTGTGTGTTGGTTGGATTACGATCACAACTCTTGTATATATCTTGCAAACTTTATACAACTATTAAAATTATTTGGAAGGGTTGAGATTCATTTTAAAATATCTCTGAAAGAATTAATTCATCATTCATGATTGATTGCGATTCCAACGAATTTCGTCCCTCCGGAATTCTTTTCTTTATTGCCTCGGTAGTATGATGATGATGATGTTCAACCCTATAAGGTGGGAGAATTAAGAGCAAATAATTAGAAATTTAAATATTTGCAGTGTATCAAATATATTGTGATGTATAGAAATTTTTAAGAAGAGATCACATGATCAACACGTATAATTTGAAAAAAACAAATCTGATGTGTCAACATTGTACTAATGCCTCCATAAATTACACGCTACTGCATCCACAATTCGATCTCCATTAATAAAGTCAAATTCGTTTTTTTATTTGGGTGTACATTGCAACATGGGGTAAATTTAATCTTAAAGTTTCTTGGTTAGATTGCACCACGCAGTTTCTTGACATCGGTGGCCCAAAGAATCTCGGGTTTACCGAATTTTGAAAAATAAAGTTATGTCATAAAAAAAATAATAATAATCGCCAACATAACGTAACATGCACGTCTTGGGCATGCCAGAGAATATGTGAGGTTTTGGTGTTATCATAAATCACCCCTTCAATGTTCCTATGGTCAACTCTGGGCATTTCGACCAAAACTATCGCAAAGGTTTTCCTAATTTCAAACTAAATTTCTCAAAACAAAAAATTAACGAATAACCAAACGTGCACGTCTTCACCAAACCGATAAGTTGTTTAGAATTTTTATAAGCCACCACAATGACAATTTCTCCACACTTTACTTTTATAAAGCTAAAAATATACGGGTGAAAAGAAAATGGTGAATAAGCACGGGAATCCTCACACATAACCGACCTCCTCCTCATGTTTGGCATCAAAGACTCCTCTAGAAAAATAAATGTGCATACCCCAAAAGATATATACACATTTCGCACGTGTCAACATATATTACCTTGGGCAGTCACATATATTTTCCATCTCGCAGGGCTCTTTGATGTAACATATGGTACGATTTTACGGGTAAAGATTCTCTATAATTTTTATTTACTCAAATTTTATCACAATAAAATTCAAATAATAAAATAAAATTGAGATAAAATAATGGGTTAATTTTAGGTTTCATAAGTTACTTGCAATTATATATAAGACAATAGACAATGATGGCTCTTAGGAGGTTGGTTCAAGAGGGAGAGGATAACCTCTCATTGAATATAAGTTCTTTCCAATTTATGATGCTTCTCTATATCCTTACTTTTGTTTAGACTTATTCATATGATTTTTTTATTTTCATTACTTATACTTTTTTCATGTATATTTGAGTATTTAGATGTTTCTAAGCTCCTTGATGAGATGTAATAAGAGGATCCTTCTTGAGGATCATTTGAGATGCAGGAAAGAAAATCTAGAGCTAGAACAGAACTGGAAAAGGTAAAGAGGCACCTAATGAAAAGATGACAAAGTGGTACAAGTTGCCTATGTCAAATAAAAAGGTGCACAAATATTGAATCCTACAAGGTATGCATGGTATATTTTTTCAATGTTATGTTTCAAATGTAATATTGGATGGCAAGGTAGTCGTTAGGGTATGATGAGAATGTCTCCTTCTCAAATGGTTCATGCATATGAAAGTTTGGATTCATGGTTCTTATGATGAAATGGTGCACTTGATATTGAACAAGTATCTTACATAATGAATTTCTTGATTCTATGAAGCTACCTAGAAATACTAATTTCAAGTATTTCTGATATATTGGTATACTTTATGTTTGGCTAACATCTATAATTTTTTATATCTTGATGCCATGAAGAATGCTAGCACCTTGATTCTAATATATGGTGATGCAGGAGCAATAAGCTCAACAATATCATTGTATTTTAGTCAGGCGTAGGGGGTCTTGTGTTTCCAAGGAAGTTGGTTTCCTAAGTGTGAATTGATGTAATTATTTAGGCTTTTGAGTGATTTTAATGAGAATACTATTTAATTGAATATTGTAAGACATATTTGTAAATATTCTCGAATGTAGGAGAATATGAGAAATTTAGGATAGTTGAGAGATTGAGGGATTTGAGAATTAATTGTAAAACTTAGATTAGGATTTAGTTCATGATTTTGGGGAGCGAAGATGATCCTTGGAGATAAGGAAGAGATTCTAGGGTTTTGTTGAGGAGTTTATGGATCTAAATTAGGAATTGGTTTTAGAATCCTTTTGTATAAATGTAAGCCTAAAAGGAAAAATTAAGAGAGACAGGTTGGATAGGTTAGCTAGTTAGAGTGTGACAATGAGCCTATGGGCAGATTGTAAAACAAAGGCCACTGACATTAGAAGATCAGGCTTGAGAGAGAAATTATGTAAATGTGTGTTTATATATATACAAATATTGATTCAAAACTACATAGATGTGTGATTCGAGTATTGAATGATGAGTTACATGTGAAATCAATGATTTTGTACAATATATGTATGAAGGTGGAGTTCAGCGAACACAGAGAGGAAGAACAATACAAAGGATCGTAATGGAGCATGAACCGATTGCAGACCCAAAGTAATGTTTGGAACGATCATGATTAAAGAAACACATACAATTAAGTTCAGGAGGGAGTCAAGTAGCGGAATAGCGGAAGGACGAAAACCATCGAAGAAACCTGAAACCACAAAGAACATTGAAGAAATGGCGTAAGTCCAAGTAACAAGAAGAATAGAGGAGTGAAGCCTTAATGTAGAGGGACCGTTGAATCTACTAGATCAAGAGATGGAGTCAAATCGCATGGAAGGATTGTTGTTAAAATTCCTCCATTGCAACATTTAAATGGTAAGGAATTAATCTTGGCCCAAAAGGATTTGCGATATGCGAGATCATCGCTGAGTGTTGGATCGAGTGATTCGATCAACGGTGGAGGAGCTTTAGTAAATCTCGCATCACAATGTTTCATTGATGAGTGAACTAACCTCAGCCACAAGCAATTACGATATGTGATGGTGATGTTCGATGCGGTCGGAGGTTTGATCGCATTGCAAATATTGATGGGAGATAGACCTTAGCCTTAACTAATGTGACATGCGATATGTGAAGGAGCAATGTCGAGCAGGGTGAGAAGGTATTGCAATATGCGATGTGAGCAGACTCGAGAAGGTATGGACACAATTTTATTATATTTAAAATCTGGTTGTTAATCGCATATCAGGAGAATGTATAAAGGTCATGGAATGGTTGAAAGTGTTATCACTTCCCATAGATCGGGAGTTCCAATGCCAAGTTCTTAAGTTCTTGGAATCCTGCATTTGTGATTGCAATTGCGGTAAAGGTATGCCTCGAGAAACGTGTAAAGGCTAAGGAAAGACAAAAAAGGTAAGTTTGTGCATGTTTTATGTGATTTCTATTATAATAGGTTTATAATAGGAATAGCGCTAATAGAAGGTTTTTATGTTTGAGTCAGTGAATAAATAAAGAATAAGAGTGGGTTGGTTATATATGTGCAGGCTTAAGGTATAGAAGGTTTAGGAGGGTAATAAGTATCAATGAATGGATATGAATGAAGGGCAGACTGTGTTTAGTTTAATGAATCATTCCACAAAGATTTAATAAAGGGGCCTTAACCATTAAGTAATGAAGATTGACTTGGCAAAGAGTTAAAATTCTTGGGGAAAAACAGATATGTGCATTTTACATGCATACTATGGGTATACGTGGGTTTTCCTATGTCAAAGTGGTATCAGAGTAGAATTGTAATTGAAACGTTTGGTATTAAGGCAACACAAAGAAATTCCGTGTGAACATTTCTTTGAAAAGAGTTTAGAGTAGAGTTATATTCTGAAGGTGTGTATACAGGCGAGAGTAGATCAGATTTTAATCTGACACACAGTAAGCACACAGAGGTAAGGTATAGTAGAATATTGGAAGAATTACATATACAAGAGACAATCTACAATCCATTCAAAGTGCAGAAGATGGTGGAACAAGATCACGCAAAGATCTTGAAGGTGAGATGACATGTTTTGTTTTGCTTTGATTTAAAGATTGGAGAATGTGTGGTTTTTATATTGACACATACGTGATAGCATAAGAAGGTGAGAAGGTTGTAGCAATCTAGAGCGAGGAGTGCTCAAATTGGTTCCAGATGAAAGAACCAGAAAAATGCTAATAGATTGAGCTTAAAGGAGATAAGATTAGTGAGGCATATGTAGCAAGAAGGAGACTTGTTACTGCAGAGATATTATTGTAGATCACAAAGGAAATTCCACAAAGGATGTGGGTAGAATTGCTAAGTATTGAAGGAAGCTGGTAAGACTTTCTAATTGAAAGAAGAGGTGGTCAGAACCAAGTATTTCATGGTGATTGAAATACAAGAGGATAGTTGTGTTCTTGAGAGATGCAAATGAGTTGAAGCCTATAAGGAGTAAAGAAGAGTGCCCAAAGGAGGTTCCAGAGATAGAGAACCAAGTTCTTTCCAAAAGACGAGTACAGAGGAAATCTTGGTGAGGTATGTGGCAGCAGGGAGGACTTGCTGTTGTAAAGGCTTTAGTGCATCTCATAGTGAATGAGTGAGGAACTCATAAAGATAGTGATGGATGAGGAAATGACTACTGATAGTCATAGCAAAGGTTCTGAAGAAGACCACAGTAGAAGAAAGATGAAGAAGGAGGATGCCAAGAAAAATGGCAAGATAATGAGTCAAGAGGAACTTGACAAAGAGATTGTTGAGATGAAAGAACAACTCGATGTATTGATGATGATACTAGAGGAAAGTCAGAGACAAGGTTGGGTCTTAAATAAGAAGCCAGTGAAGTGGCATAAGTTAGAGAGGAAGCTACAACATAGACAAGTAAGGTGGTTGATGTGAAAACTCAGAGAAGCTGAGTTGGAAATGGAAGTGTTTATTTGTGAAACAAAGGAGGGTGAAGTTCTGGGTGAAGAAGAAGGAAGTATTGATGATTTTTTGAACTATTAGGAAAATGTAGATCATCAGGAGAACGTAAAACCTTATATTGTTGAATCTAATAATTTTGATGTGATTATAGGTTGTGCACAGGGTGAGCAATCTTTTGAAGCTATCAAAGGTATGGAAAAGTATCTTTTAGAAGATAAAAACTCTGAAGTAAAGAATGATGGAGAATGTCCCGTGAATGAAGAAAGAAGTGAATTATTGTAGCAGAAAGAACTTAGTAATACATTGATGTTTGAAGCTGTGGCAACACAGGAAAACTTTCTTGTGGAAGGAGATGAAATTAAGTCTGAAGAATTGATATGTGAAGCAATAGTTGAAATTGTTGAACCTTTTAATTTTCAGATTGATAATTTGTGTGTAAATGTAGGAATCATAAGTAATGATGAAGTACTTATGAAGTGTCGCAGAGAAATTGAATTGTTGAAGTATTTCCTGGGAAACTTAGAGTATGACAGTACAATTGTAGAGGAAGGAGTTCATTACAGTGAACAAAATAAAAAAGACCTCATTAGAGCAGATGATGTGGAGGAGAGACTACCTGACAGTCTCATGACTTCTGTTGAGGATTCAGAACGACATATTGATGTACTGACAGAGGAGGAAGAATTAGAGCAATGAGCTGAATTGTTTCCAAAGGAAGATAAGGTGCAAAAGCATTATGGCTTTTATTTTAACAATTGTTTTATGAGTTCAGGTTTAGTTATAGATGCTGGAGAAAATTTGTCACAGATGAGTAGCCAAATAAAAATGAAAGAAGAAGATTATGTGGAAGAATTTAATCCATGGAACATAGATGTTCAATCGTTGAAGAGAATGCTGGACAATCAAGATTCAATACAGAAATTAGATGTTTCAGAGGGAGATATCTTCAAAGATATTCAGGAAGCTTGGGTGGAAGCAATATCTACAGTAGTACCTGAAGTAATATCAAGAGTAATGGTAGAAGCTGAAGTAGAAGAGATCGAGGAAATTAATTAGCAATTTAAATACGAATGGACAATGTGCAACCAGATGCAGCATTTGAAGGTGCCAACATTAGTGGACAACAACAATAGCCTAAAACAAAGAGAAAGAGAAAGAATTAAGTGGCAGAGTATGGACCAGTCCAAGGATATGCTGGAAATGGAGATTGAAGAATTATGGCAGTTAATGACGAAACAGTTCATATGGAGGATATTGATAGCAGCTAGAAGGATGATTGATCAGAATTTGAACCTGATTGACAAGGGGAGGAATATGAAACAAAAGACAACAAACCTATAGCAGAAGCAAATGTGCAAGGCATTTGGGCAGCTACAAACTAAAGTTTGGGACCCTAGAGGTTTTCTATCAACTTATGAACACACATGATCTGGAGATCATGAATATTTTCTACTTTGGGACTCTGATGCGGGAGCAATTAGCTCAACAATATCATTGTATTTTAGAAAGGCATAGGGGGTCTTATGTTTCCAAGGAAGTCAGTTTCCTGAGTGTGAATTAATGTAATTATTTAGGCTTTTAAGTGATTTTAATGAGAATAGGATTTAATTGAATATTGTGAGACATATTTTTAAATATCCTTGAATGTACGAGAATATGAGAGATTTAGGATAGTTGAGAGATTAATGGATTTGAGAATTAATTGTGAAACTTAGGTTAGGAGTTAGTTCATGATTTTGGGGAGTGAAGAGGATCCTTGGAGATAAGGAAGATATTCTAGGATTTTGTTGACGAGTCTATGGATCTAAAACAGGAATTGGTTTTAGAATCCCTTTGTATAAATGTAAACCTAAAAGGAAAAATTAAGAGAGATAGGTTGGATAGGTTAGCTAGTTAGAGTGTGATTGTGAGCCTATGAGAAGATCGTAAAACAAAGGCCACTAACATTAGGAGATCAGGCCTGAGAGAGAAATTGTGTAAATGTGTGTTTATATATATACAAAGATTGATTCAAAACTACATAGATGTGTGATTTGAGTATTGAATGATGAGTTACATGTGAATCGGTGATTCTATAGAATATATGTATGAAGGTGGAGTTTGGCGAACATAGAGAGGAAGAAAAAAACAGAGGATCGTAATGGAGTGTGAACCAATTGCAGACCCAAAGTAATGTTTGGAACGATCGTGATTAAAGAAACACATAGAATTAAGCTCAAGAGGTAGTCGTGCAGCGGAACAACGGAAGGACGGGAACCATCGAAGAAACCTGAAACCACAAAGAACATTGAATAAATGGCATATGTCCATGTAACAAGAAGAATAGAGGAGTGAAGCCTTAATGCACAAGGACCGTTGGATCTACCAGATCAATGGATGGAGTCAAATCGCATGGAAGGATCATTGCTAAAAATCTTGCATTGCAACATTTAAATGGTAAGGAATTAATCTTGGCCCACAAGGATTTGCGATATGCGAGATCATCGCTGACCGTTGGATCGAGTGATTAGATCAACAATGAAGGAGATTTAATAAATCTCGCATCGCAATGTTTCGTTGATAACTGAACTAACTTCGACCACAAGTGATTGCGATATGTGATGGTGATGTTCAATGCGATCGGAGGTTTGATCGCATTGCAAATATTGATGGGAGATAGACCTTAGCCTTAACCAATGCGACATGCGATATGCGAAGGAGCGATGTCGAGTGGGGAGGAATATGAAACAAAAGACAACAAACCTATAGCAGAAGCAAATGTGCAAGGCATTTGGGCAGCTACAAACTAAAGTTTGGGACCCTAGAGGTTTTCTATCAACTTATGAACACACATGATCTGGAGATCATGAATATTTTCTACTTTGGGAGTCTGATGCGGGAGCAATTAGCTCAACAATATCATTGTATTTTAGAAAGGCATAGGGGGTCTTATGTTTCCAAGGAAGTTAGTTTCCTGAGTGTGAATTAATGTAATTATTTAGGCTTTTAAGTGATTTTAATGAGAACAGGATTTAATTGAATATTGTGAGACATATTTTTAAATATTCTTGAATGTACGAGAATATGATAGATTTAGGATAGTTGAGAGATTAATGGATTTGAGAATTAATTGTGAAACTTAGGTTAGGAGTTAGTTCATGATTTTGGGGAGTGAAGAGGATCCTTAGAGATAAGGAAGATATTCTAGGATTTTGTTGACGAGTCTATGGATCTAAAACAGGAATTGGTTTTAGAATCCCTTTGTATAAATGTAAACCTAAAAGGAAAAATTAAGAGAGATAGGTTGGATAGGTTAGCTAGTTAGAGTGTGATTGTGAGCCTATGAGAAGATCGTAAAACAAAGGCCACTAACATTAGGAGATCAGGCCTGAGAGAGAAATTGTGTAAATGTGTGTTTATATATATATAGAGATTGATTCAAAACTACATAGATGTGTGATTTGAGTATTGAATGATGAGTTACATGTGAATCGGTGATTCTGTAGAATATATGTATGCAGGTGGAGTTTGGTGAACATAGAGAGGAAGAAAAAAACAGAGGATCGTAATGGAGTGTGAACCGATTGCAGACCCAAAGTAATGTTTGGAACGATCGTGATTAAAGAAACACATATAATTAAGCTCAAGAGGCAGTCGTGCAGCGGAACAACGGAAGGACGGGAACCATCGAAGAAACCTGAAACCACAAAGAACATTGAATAAATGGCATATGTCCATGTAACAAGAAGAATAGAGGAGTGAAGCCTTAATGCACAAGGACCATTGGATCTACCAGATCAATGGATGGAGTCAAATCGCATGGAAGGATCATTGCTAAAAATCTTGCATTGCAACATTTAAATGGTAAGGAATTGATCTTGGCCCATAAGGATTTGCGATATGCGAGATCATTGCTGACCATTGGATCGAGTGATTAGATCAACAATGGAGGAGCTTTAATAAATCTCGCATCGCAATGTTTCGTTGATAACTGAACTAACTTCGGCCACAAGCGATTGCGATATGTGATGGTGATGTTCAATGTGATCGGAGGTTTGCTCGCATCACAAATATCGATGGGAGATAGACCTTAGCCTTAACCAATGTGACATGCGATATGCGAAGGAGCAATGTCGAGTGGGCCAAGAAGGTATTGCAATATGCGATGTGAGCGGACCCGATAAGTTACAGACATGATTTTATTGTATTTAAAATCCGGTTTCTAATCGCATATCAGGTGAATGTGTAAAGGTCATGGAATGGTGGAAAGTGTTATTGCTTCCCATAGAGCAGGAGTTCCAATGCCAAGTCCTTAAGGTCTTGGAATCCTACGTTCGTGATTGCGATTGTGGTAAAGGTATGCCTTGAGAAACGTGTAAATCCTGAGGAAAGATAGAAAAGCTAAGTCCACGCATGTTTTATGTGATTTGTATTATAAAAGGTTTATAATGGAAATAGCGTTGATAGAAGGTTTTTATGTTTGAGTCTGTGAATAAACAAAGAATAACAGTGGGTTGGTTATATATATGCGGGCTTAAGGTATAGAAGGTTTAGGAGGGTAATAAGTCCCGATGAATGGATATGAATGAAGGGTAGACTGTGTTTAGTTTAATGAATAATTCCATAAAGATTGAATAAAGGGGCCTTAACCATTAAGTAATGAAGATTGACTCGGCATTGAGTTAAAATTCCTGGGGAAAAACAGATATGTGTGTTTTACATGCATATTGTGGGTATACATAGGTTTTTCCTGCGTCATATGGTAACTTGATACTATTGATATTGAGTGTGGTAGCCATGATGATAGAAGTGTAATAATGAGATTGATATTCATGATCTTTTGTTGACCATGGTTATTCTTTGATGTTCTTAGTAATTATGGCATATGATAAAATTGAATGCCTTGACTTGATGGATTGATTTACGTGACAAAGAAGTAATGTTGTGATCATGATTCTTGAAGTATGATCCAATTAGCTATTTGACACTAACCCTTGCTGAAATATTTATGTCATAATGTCATGGTGAAGTAGTTGATGCTAACATATATTACCATGATGAATATATGGATATAGTCTAACTCTATGATCTAACAGATCTGCCGATGCATGACAATGTTATAGTCAGGTTGATGATTTGAATGAAGATGATTGATGTGGCTTCCCATTAAGAGGGATAATCTCTCCATAAGATCGTTACTCTTATTTCCATTGGAATTATATGTATATTCTTTACTGTTGAAGTATGATGTATGGGCATGAATAGACAAATATTTGACATTGTTGATCTGGAACAAAGTTCTGATTTGAGAAGAGAGAGTTTTCCCTTACTCTAAGTCTCAGTCACATAGAAGCAGGGTTACAGGTACGATTGTAGCCTTTCAGCTACATAGAGGTAAGTTTAAGTGTATGATTGTAGCCTTCCAATCACTTGTAGGGAAGGCTTATGGGTGCGACTATGCCTGTTGAACACAAGAATTAAGTTCTATGTATAAAATCAGAAGTACACCTGAAAGATGTTAGGCCTATAGATGTGGAGTAGGCAATAGAAATATCTATGAGAAGGAAAGCTTGAATGTTTACTATAATATGAATATATAGACTGAACTTGTGTTTCTAGGTGACTGAGACATGCATATAGATATGTCATTATGTTTAAAGTTTGTGCTAGAAGAGTTTAAAATTCTTTGGTTGTTTAATATAGATAAAAAGTGTTTGGAGTTTTGACATGATGCTTGATAATGACTTAGAAATTTGATTTTATGTTGAGATATGTTATGGAATATAGATCTCACTATGATTGCGAATTTTGGATTTGACCTAATGACTAATTCTTTGATTTGAAAACAAATGATTTGTCTTGATGACAATGTTATGTGGGCATAATGACTTTCATCTACTAATATTGGTATTCGATAATGATTTTTTATTGGCCTCCTCATTCTTAGCACATTGGTTGAAGGTTAAATAGTTTTGATTTAGTATGAAGTTATCTCTCAATGAATGGATGGAACCGTCATGACTTATCCTTGGTGAATGCATTTGCATCTAGTGATAGAAATGACTTATATTATGATCATGAGGATGAATTGATGAAATTTGGATTGATATTGTCTGATAAATGACAACTTGTTGCCATGATAATAGATGAAGTCATGACTTGATGACAGCTCTACCTATCACCTAGTCTAAATAATTTGATACAAATGATATTGATGAGTTTGATATTAGTTTTTATCTGACAACAATGATTCATGTAAGGCTAAGCACACTGATTTGGTATAGTGTTATGCTTGCAGAAAGTTGTGTATGAAGAAAGTTCCCTGATCCATATATTTCCACATTGACAGTTATCTGGTGAAGCCAAGAAGATGTGTTGTTTCAAACATCTACTTCAAAAATGGTTGAAGTTATGACTTTGATTTTGGGTTTTATATGCTCATGGTCCAATCTTGATAGGAAATGATCCCCTGATAATCAAAGAAAGAGGGAAATGTTCTATGAAGTGAAAAATGAAGAATTGTGGCTTGATGAATCAATTTCTGAAGTTTGGAAAAGAAAGATCTATATTGCAAAGTTATTGAAGAGATATAGTTGAACTTGAATTGGCAACCAACAGTTGATTGAAGCATTGATGTTCCATTTTGAACATCTTCTCTCTCTCTCTCTTCTCTCTCTCTATATATATATTATATAATATATTATAATATATATATATAATAATAGAGAGCAGAGACGAGAGAGAGAGAGAGAGAGAGAGAGAGAGATGTGCATAGAATCTGTATGAACTCATGATTGAGTCACTTCATATACATTGAGTTGTTGACTAACATCCTTCAAAATACTTGCATGGGATGACCAATTTTTTATCTTAGATATTCCTTCTACGATATGTGACTACTTGGATGTATTGATGATGATTAGGATCATTATTGATGATATGAGCATGTTTGGATGTTTCCATAGTATACGATC
The DNA here is from genome assembly GCA_000404065.3 of Pinus taeda. NCBI lineage: Eukaryota > Viridiplantae > Streptophyta > Pinopsida > Pinales > Pinaceae > Pinus > Pinus taeda. Next base: position 55,580 of record APFE031499153.1, read on the forward strand.
TACCATGATATCTTGAATGAGAGGTTCGTAGCATGACTAAGGTTGGGTATGATGTTGTTAGCATGGCTAGTTGTGAGGTAGGATGAAGAATCTCTTTAGAGATCCAATTAAGAATGATCTAGATATGACATGGATACATTATGATGACGAAGAGAAGGAACCTATTGGAATATGGTTCTGCATATAGCTGGGACTAAGTTACCTTCATATATTGAGACAATGTTGTTGTACAAGACAAGATCAAGATTGTGGTTTGTACTTCCTTGAGAGGGAGGATGAATATGGTACCATTTTTGTGATATATTGTTTATGTTATAATATGATATTTGATTTGATGTCCTATATGAACATGAGGAAGCTATTATTGAGATATGATGATTACCGGATATGAGTACAATGATATGTTGTTGATCAATAGAGAGCATCGTTGATCGAGGATAGTAAGCCAACTCTTTCTCCTATGTTTGAGCTCCAAGGTGTGGAATTGAGATGGAGGGATTTAGGGGTTGAGGGAACTCTAGATAATAGGGTATCACCCCTATTTGTTACCCAAAAGGTTGGATATGTTGTTCCCCTATCTTCATAGGGTTGGAGATGTTTCTCCCCTATCTTGGTCCTTTGCATAGTATACCCCAGTTGGAATCATACCCACAAGATGGGCTTGCTGGGAATACTGCTTCCCATCTGGCCAACGGGTTGAGAGTGCCCTTAGGGTGTACAACTCAAGTTGATTATGATGGAAGTGTTCTACCACATGGCTTCTTAGATTCATCGATGGGAAGATTAACAAGAAATAGGATTGGGTTGAGATTTCCTCCCCTGTGTGATTCCGGGTTAATAATGAGTTCCCTAATGTGATTCAAGGGTTGAGATGTGCTCCCCTGTGTCTTTGGATATCCTATTTCTTAATATGGGGTTGTAGTAGTAGTTCCCCCATGAGATTTCACGTTGAGATATGATCCACGATGTGGTTCGAGGTTGAGATGTGCTCCTTGATGATATGCTCTATGATGATGATGTAGGTTGTAGATTTAACTCCCTGATGATATATTCGAGTAGCCCAATGAATAGAGGGTAGTAAATTAGGCTCTGCTCCAATGAAAAACTTATTTTTCTTTTAGATTCGAGAATATTCAATATTTGAGCAGGGACAATCAAGAGAAAAGAAGGAATGAGAAAGAGAAGAATTGCAATGATAAATGATGATACGAAATTATGAGATACTTGAGATTGGATATGATTTGATGACAAGATACACATGACATGATGCAGTTGGAATTATCCCTAGTTGAGAGG
>APFE031499156.1:0-10487 GCA_000404065.3 Pinus taeda
TATGTGGAAATAGTTCACAACACATTACCATTCAATAAATCAGTTTCATAAGACAGATTTCAGAGTAAGTAGTTACTCAAAAATGAGAAATTAATCCTTAAAAACAGAGATACATAATAACAAGATTGAGACAAATTACCCATATTGACAATAGTGCACAAACATGAATAAAATGACACATTCTTGTCACCATAAAATTAAAACTGATATTTGAAACATTAGTATTAGAAATACCAATTTATTGCATCCATTTCTCTGTCCTTGGTCTCCAACAACCCTTTACATTGCTTGAACTTCTGCCTTCAAAACTAGAGCCACAATAGTGCAAACTCTGCCCCTCATACATAATTCAAGATACAAAGGGAAAATCCTCAATAATCCCCAGATCTAAGATTTTCTCTCCTCCCTCCTACAACCTTAAATTCCTATTACAGTAGTGCTTTTAGAAGTCTAAAATTGCAGAGGAGAGCAGCCCCTTATTCCATTCTGCAATCTGTTATTTATAATATTTGTGAAGGAATTCTTGAGAGAAGAGTTTGTTGAAGAGAAATCTGTTAAATCCAATTTTACTAGCTCAAAATTCTGATCTTCAATTGTTGGAGCATTTTCATTGATTGAGATCATTTTCTCCATATTTCTTTCACTGTTTTCCTGCAAAAAGAAATCAAAATAAATTAAGATGCAATCAAAATATCATTTATGGCAATTAAATCAAACCCAATCAAATTCTATTTAAATAAATAATTGAAAATAAAATATCAGCGCTCTATTGATGTTTGGGGTGGCTTAATTGGCCAAAGATATTATTAACCAATGGATCTGCAATTAGAAGAGGCTTTGGACAAATGAAAATGAAGAAAATAACTCAGAAAATTGATTTTGTTTTCAAAATTCGGAGCTTGATCTTCTGCCTAATTTTTGACCCAATAAATGATTAAATCTGTTAGTGAAACCTCCTCCAAAATGTTCTCCTTGATTTTCTCTTTCCAATGAGCCATCCTGGGTCTCATTTGGCCAAGTATAACTCAATCTATAAGCCTCCAAAGTTGATAGATCAAATCTGGCATGAATCTGGAAACTCTGTTGCTGGGCTAAAAAAATCAAAATTCTCATTAAAGAATAAATCCTAAATTGATTGTTAATTATAAACTAAACTAATTATTAATAAACTATTTATTAATCTAACTAACTGATATCTAATTAGCTATTTATAAACAAATTTAATCTAATTCTAAAAACTAATTAATATTAATCTAAATGATATTCAAATTTAATTAAGTTAATTAAATATTACATATATTAATTAATTTAATTAATATAATATATTACATATAAAATATTAATATATATAAACTAATACTTAAAAATAATAAATATATATCTACCTCCATTACCTTTTATTAATTCCATTTGTTTTAACCTATTTCGAATGAGTTTTGAAAACAAAACATAACATAAGCTTTATAATAAAACTTAGTTAATGCCCCTTTGCATCGGCAAATCGGGAGGATATGGTATCAGGGTTTTTAAACTTTGGCACAATGCAAAATCCCCGATCCGATATCGACATCGGGGTATGGAGTTGTCTATAATGCGACTTTTTGGAGATTCCGGTGACGGAATCCGGCCGAAGAAATGAGGTTAAATCTTGATTTTTAGCAGTTAAAATAGTTTTTTAACTGCATATTTGGATTCAAAGCCCTGAAAAACCCCTGGGAGCCATTGATTGTGCAGAAACTAGCTATCAAACTTGGTATTCCAATGAATTCCTGCCGGATTTTGACTGGAAAAATCCACCGAAAAAACTTTCAAAAAGTCGCGTTATAGACTATTGCTCGGGGTATGGTGTTTAACTCGTTTCACATAAAGCTCCGATGCGATAGAGGTTTATAATGAGACATAGGTTTAATAATTCAAAAGCTATCACATTTTGGTGATTCGACAATGGCATCGGGGATGGGAGGGCTATCGGGGGTTAATAAAGAGTGTCCCGATTGAAACTCCGATCCGATCCAAAGCCCCAATGGATCGAATTTTATTTTTTATTATATATTTATATTATTTTTATATATAATTTTTATTTATTAATTAGATTTTAATTTTATTTTTTATTTGAATTTATTTAATGAAATTTAGTTAAGTTTGATTATGAAACTATAGCCACTGAAAAAATAAATAAAAAGAATAAATAAACTACAACCACTTAAATGTTATGGGTTTTAAGATTAGTAATTGATTTGGAAATTGGAGTATATTTCTTAAATCCGATACTTAATGATTTGGCTGCATAACTAAAAATGGAAAAATGTTAGTAAAAACTCGCTATGGGTTAATATTTGAAATGAATGCGTTATTAATTTATTTACAAAAAGCAATATTGTACATTTTATGCATTTTTAACTCAGGCTACATAAATAATCAGACTTTCAAAGGAGTGTCATTTTCAAACCAGTTGACGAAATGAGGTGAAACAAGCGTCAATGGGAAGATTATTAAAAATCGATTACTAACAAAGCAATCAAAACAAGAATACAAAGAAAATGAAAAATTAACAAATGCGTAGGGCAATCAACTTAAATAAAAATCCAAAAAGGTGTTTAGCCAAAAATTTTATAGAAAGGGTCCCCATTATTGATGTGTTCACTTCAAAAATGGGCGTGTTGTGTTTTTACCACAAAAATGGCGACACACGGGAGAATAACCAGTTATCTCTATTTGATATGAATGAGATTTTCCTAAAATTAAAGTAAAAATAATTAAAGAAGAGAGAATTATGCTTGAAATGCTTGAGTAGGTTCATTAGTCTGAATAAAAGCAAGAATCATCTAACTGTAATTTTTCTTAAAATTCCTCATAAATTAAAATATTTCAAAACTCTATATCAATCTTTAATTATTTGTAGAGATAAAGCAGGGGTCACTTTACAGCTTAGCTTTTAGAATATACTCATTTGTCACAGGTAGAGCCACTGTTGCCAGCAAACATCTATAGCCTCAGCAAGGTTACCTTTTTAATCCTCAATGATTCAGAATCTCATCTCTTCAAGAATTATTGATCTAGAGATAAATCCATCAATATATGTTTCTTTTTTATTTTTATTTTACTTTTTATTTTTATTTTTTAAGTAAATCTTTAAAAGCCATTGTCCTGGTATGGTAGCCAGATAGTTGACAATGTCATTCACTGGTTAAAATTGAACTGAACAAGCTGGCTCGCGATGAGACCCCTTGTCTTATAATTTTTTGCAATCATAAGCCATTACCCTGGTTTGTTCAGCAATGTTGGTAATGTCAGCCTATTTTTCCCCTATGATCATGGTAAGCAGGTTCATGATGAGACCTCTTATCTTTTAAATTTAAATATATTTCTGGATTATACTCCAGAAAAATAAGACTCTTTGGGACAAGGAGAATCATTGACTCCTTAAGAGTTAAGAATGACAATTCAGAGTTAAAGGTGCTTTGCTGTAAAGTGTCTTTAATTAGTTAAAAATAAATTTTCTTGCCTGATAATAGAACTTTGAAAGATCCTAATAAAATTTTGAAATCTCAAAATGATTACAATTTCGATGAAAAAGAATTTCTTCAGATTTTATAATACTTTGTCCACTTCTCTAAATTGGTAATCTATTCCTTAAGTATGTCTACCTTTACAATAAGAAAATCAAACTTTACCAAGAGATTTAAGAAAAAGTTAACACGTGACTATTAACTATTTTTCTCCATGTATGCTGACCATTGTTAGGTAACAAGTAGGCCTTCCATATGAATAATGGCAAAGTCACCAAAATCAAAATTGAAATCCTAAGGAAAAGAATTCTTATGCTAAAATGAGATAGAAATCAGTAAACAAAAATAAAAACGAAAAAAAAAGATCTTAAGAATGGAAAGGAAAATCCAAGTTTCGAAAGATAAACTTAAACAAGAATGTTTATACCAATGTCTCAACAATATGAACAAAAAGAAAGTAATCACGTAATCATTTCTTCTTATGTCGAGATTTAGAAAAATCATACCTTGCAGGGTTGTAAATGCTTTAGGCTTTTTAGATAGTAGTGACGATAAAATTCAGCCACAATAAGAACCTTCTGTCTGATATCAATCTTCTTGTTTCAAAGCATCATCTTGATCATTTTCTAATAAAATTAATGCTTAAAGAAACAAACTAAAGGTTCAAAAACTTCCTCGTATAGCTGCTTTGACGAAGATTATCGTTGCTTCTTGAAATAAAGCCAGGAGAAGAGTATAAGACCTCAAAAATCTGATCCGGCAGAGGATTGAAAGTTTTTATGAAGAGCTGCAAAACATATTTGTATATTAGAAAAACAAAACTGAAACTAAAGCAACGAAATGGAAATTAATGAAAGTGGGTACATGAATCTTACCATTGGATAATTTCTTTTGATCTTACCTGAAAAGTATCAGTTTCTCCAAACTAGCTGACTTCTTATTTTAATTAACATTAAAAACATAAAGAAGTCAAACTAACCAAAATCCTGTAACCCAAAATCATTATTTATTTTATTTACACTAAAGCAAGCAGTAAAATGTAAAAATGGAATGCTTAGTGCTCAGGGGAGTTGAAATTAAAACAAATGCATCAGAAATGAGAATGAGAATTTGCAGTAACGAATGTTTCTTAAAATATTATAAGTTTCATATAAATTCCATGATTTTATAAATTGTCCATAATCAAGACCAAATCTAAGATAATAAAATTTAAATATGAAGATAGAGAGGTCTTGAATTCCATTTTTAATTATGGAATTATATATTTAAAACTGAAATGTTTGAGAAATCAAAATGGTTTAAATATGTTGCAAATTGGTCATTAACTGCTTTCTTACCATAGTGGTTACCCAAGCTCGCTTTTAAAATTACACATCGCTGTATTGGATGATTCACATAACATGTCTCTTCACCATGCTTGAATTTTAATTTGCAGGACTTTACTTTTGTTGTTATGCCATATATCGATTAAATCTTAATGGCTTAGAGGCATGCATTGGAAGCTATCATATCGAAGATTGCAATGGAAAATTGCTGATTAAGAACATGCGAGGAGAACATGTGCAATGAAATGAAGTGATCGCATCATTAAGAAATTTTATATCAGGGATTGGGGACAGTTATGTCACAAATTGCACATCGCACACCGTATCTCGCGATTTGTATTTTGCACATTACACATTGCGCATTGCAAATTTCTAATAGTGATATGGCCATAAATAAAAATGCAAGGAAGCGATTTCGATATCCGTGATGCGATGGATGACGTAAATCGGCGATCGACAATCTTAAGCACCCGATGTAACACAATATGATTGTTGCGATGCCGATATGCGATGAATAGCGGACCCGACAACTTTTTATGATGGGTTTTTAATAACATATCGGATCCGAGACATCGACCCTTTTAAAGTTATGCTCCTACCATTATTGCGATTAAACGGACGCGATATTTTATAAACTTTATTTGAATTTCATATCGGATCCAAAATTATGTGGTCATCGCAATATCGGTAAAGGCAATTCATAATAATGGAAGTATATTCAACTGGAAACCTTCGATATGCGAAATTTGATATGGATGATGTGACTGACGAAGATGAGCGGGCTGAGAATATTGCAAACATTTTCACTGAAGTATCAGCAATATGAAAATCAAGTTGAATCCTATGATATTGCTTGACATTTCAATTGGGTTTTCTGATGGTTGAAAGCAAAGTTAAAAATGTTCAAATTCTAATGAATCAAAAATAAAATTTCCCTAAACCTGTTGTAAATTTAAAATGGGTTTGTTGCTTACTTCAAGCTTTTTGAAAACAAATGAAAACATGTAAATAAAACTGAACAAGAATAAAAAATAAACTAAGGAAAAGAGAAACTTAATAAGAGATGAAAACGAGCTTGTAAATGCATAGCTTGAAGGAAATTGTCTGCAGATCTTACCTCACAAATCTTCAAATCTTTCCTTGGATTTATCAAAATTCTGACTTCGTTCAACATCATCTTATTATTTATTCTAGATCGGAGTGTGCAATTAGCCTGAATAAAATATGTTTATTCATGTTCACGAAATCTGAAATTTACCAAAAATAAATATGACAATAATCTTCCATTTTGAATTGAAACAACGATTTATTACCTTTGCTCATTCCAAATTAATCTCGAGAAAAAGTTGTATTGTTATAGTGACTATTCAATAATTCCTTTAGTAAATAAATATGATGTGTTTTACAACATCAGATAATAAACTAAAGGTTCGAATGGGATAAAGCCACTAATTGTGGAGGAATATCAACACATATTTAGATGTGTGCCAGGTGCATGTTCTATCAATATATTATTCGAAATAGGTAGAGATGTATTCATGGGTAGAGGTATTGCTACAAGAGATTTTAATTTAAAAAATGGGAAGGAAGAATTAGAAATTTTCTGATGAGAGACAAATATTTCCTTGAACATGTATATGATATGAGAAGGGCTAATTGCTTCCTTTATTTTTAATCTACAGAACTATTAAAGATAAATTAACTACATAAAACAAACTAACTAAATTAATTCTACTCCTATTCTAACCATATACATGAAAATGACTAGGTATAGTCATATTTCCAGTGTAACCATTCTCTCATTTTTATTCATGCATGTATGTACAATTCAAATGTTAGTAATAAAAATAGAAATCTTATTGAACTAAGAAAGTTAAATCTGAAATCAGAATGTACAACTATTGTTAGAAGCTTATTTGAAATCTTCTTCTCATGAAATTTTCTTTCCAATTGAGTACCAATTGGATCATAGAAATCTGGATGGATTTCTATTAATGATTGGGAAATGTTCAAAGGAAGAGATAATAGGCCAGCTTGTGGATACGAGCTTTTAAATTTAAAGGCCTGGAAGAAACTGTTAGTGTTATGTGTAAATGTTAAACTATTAACAATCATCCATGAAGGAAAAGTTTCCAAATATTTTTCAAATGAATTAATGAAAAATGAGTGGAAATCTTTCCTATGAAATGGAAAATTATTAGTGAAATTAAATTGCTGACATATTTCTAAAAACACATTCGCTTGTTGATATTGCCTTTGAGAAGATAGAAGCTTTTGATAAAACATTAGCATTGATTGAAATTGAAATAGCTTTTGATGCTCTTTTTTTTTTGTAGGCTGGGGTGGGGCTCTCTGATTTACATGTCCATTAAGTACCCCTCAACGGGGGAAGGGTAGCCCAAGATTTGAACCCAAGACTTCCGGTTCAGTGAGACTTCATTTCCACGGTCATTGCCGCTTGAGCTACCCCATGTGGACAGGTTTTGATGCTCTTGATTATAATATAAAGCTTCAATTTTCCCACAGGGCAATGTATCGATTGAATGTTTGATAGTAAAGTGCTCAATATACCAATGTAATGTATCAAAAATTTGAGAATTAAAATCTGAAAATAAATTTGATTTTATACAACATAAGTGAGGAAACAAAAATAAAATGAAATCACTATTTGTACAACTAATGTTACAGCACAATTAGGATCGTTTTGAAATAATTTCTCTTTCACAAGGATTGGCCAGAATTATGGAATTTGAGTAATTTTAAATTCCAACTTGTGAATTAGAAAATGAATTATGATTATGAATGAGAGCTTGATCATGGTATGAATCATAAATTAGAATGTTTTCTTGAATAGTGAAATCATGAAGATAATTTGCTACTCTAAAATGAGGATAGGTTGGAATAATTTCTAAATTGAAATGTTCTTCATTCTCAGATGTCATTTGAATTTTATCATAAGGATTCTCTTGAGAAAAATAAAAATCAACATCCTCAATGTCAGAGTAATTATCATAAATGACCTCACAAGATTCTCTAGAATTCCCTTTGATCTCATCCAATATATCAAAACAATGAGGAACAAGAATTTCATGCTCATTAATGGCAAATGAATGATCAATTATTGTTTCTTTATCTTGATAAAAATTTATTGGTAATTCATTTAAATCATCCTCTTTAATTTCTGAAATATCATTAACACTAATAGGGGAAAATTAAAAATATCAGGATAAAGGGAAAAATGTGAACCTGAAACAATGCATTTAAAAATGTCTCTATTTGAGAACTATTGTGCATTATGCTTATTGTAAATTTCAGATTGCAGATCATTCTTTTGTGTGTTCATGCTTTTTTGAAGAAGACTGCTTTGCTGCTCTAATTTCAACATTTGCTCATCATGGAAAAAATCAGAAATTTGTACAGCAGTTTGCATGCTATTATTTACCTTGATTGCTGCTTGTACTTGTTGATTTGTGATCTGATTTTTTGAATTGACTGCAGAGTAGTTTTTAAATTCCAGGGCAGCTCTTTCTCCAAAATTGCTGATGTTGTCTTCTTGCATTTGAATAGAAATATTTTTCAAACTTTGTGAAACCACTTCATCGCAATTTATTTGCACATCCATATTGGAATTGTCATTTATGTTAGAAGGGGATGAAACAAAACTTGAACTAATTTCATATGGGTTGGGAATGGGAGGAAGAGAACAAATATATTCAAACCAATCTAGTGATTCTTCTTCCGTAGGTTTATCTTCATCTTTAAATCTTAAACAATTCAAGTGAAATCGAATATTAAAATGATTAACAGACTCATTTTCAAACCTTCGCAGATATTCAATTTCATCACATACCTGTTCATAATCGTAGCCGTCAAATTTACAAATTAAAATTGAAAAAAATTGATCCAAGTTGTGGATTGAGGCAATTGGAAGAGTTTTACACCATTTTCTGGCTTTTTCTGCAAATGTGAGAGTAAAGATTCTGCATAAGATGCCTTCATCAATTCCTTGAAAATCATAATTTGAAACATTTTGAATAAATTGAAAGACATGATTAAAAGCAGAAGAATTTCCCTCACCATTAAATTTTACCTGAGACAAGAGTCTTACCACTTCGGGTGGAGTATTGGAGGATGCGCGTCCATGGATACAACTCCAAATTGGAAGTTTAAGAGGAGCCATCACAATAAATAAAATATTAAAATTGAAAAGACTCCAATAGCCAAAAAGTCTCAGGCCCTCCTTCTAGCATCAAAAGTGTTGATGCCTCGAAAATCGCTGCAACAACAATGGAGGATAACCACCCGGTCTGGACCTTAAAGCAGCTCCTTTTCCGTTTGGTGTGGTGGCTCTGACTGGTTTAACTAGGTCCAATTACCTTCTCCCTAATGCTATTGGTTTATGATGTATCTTTACCTACCAATAGACAGGGATATCAGATCACTTCTCCTTGCTGATCAGGCAAGAGAATGACCCTTAAGATGATTTGGGTTCAACCAAGCCACAACTAAAATTTTGCCTCTTTGAGGAGAGGACTTAAAAGAATGTAGAACTTACTCTAAATTCAAGCTTATTCTATGATGCAAGCAAAAGAAAATAATCTAAATCCTATCTTAATTAGGTAGATATAGATCTAACCCAAGTAAAAGAAAGATAATTAAAGTATTGGGATTTAAATATGTCTTGTTATAATGAATATCCAGTTAATGAAGTAGTTCAATTAACTGATATTATGGATATCAAAACACATCCTATTGAGACCTCTTAACTGAAATAATAAACCAACAACACTTAGGAAATAATTCACAAAAATGATATTGATTATCAAATCAGTAAATCCAATAATTAAATAATAATATGTGGAAATAGTTCACAACACATTACCATTCAATAAATCAATTCTAATAAGACAGATTTCTGAGTAAATAGTTACTCAGAAATCAGAAATTAATTCATAAAAGCAGAGATACCTAATAACAACATTGAGGCAAATTACCCATACTGACAATAGTGCACAAACATGAATAAAATGAGACATTCCTGTTACCATAAAACTGAAACTGATATTTGAAACAGTAGTATTAGAAATACCAATTTATTGCATCCATTTCTCTGTCTTTGGTCTCCAACAGTGCTTTACATTGCTTGAACTTCTGCCTTCAAAACTAGAGCCACAATAGTGCAAACTCTGTCCCTCATACATAATTCAAAATACAAAGGAAAAATCCTCAATAATCCCTAGATCTGAAATTTTCTCTCCTCTCTCCTACAACTCTAAATCCCTATTACAGTAGTGCTTTTAGAAGTCTAGAATTGCAGAGGAGAGCAGCCCCCCTATTCCATTATGCAATCTGTTAGGAATACTTGAGAGAAGAGTTTGTTGAAGAGAAATCTGCTAAATCAAATTTTACTTGCTCAAAATTCTAATCTTCAATTGCTGGAGCATTCTCATTGATTGAGATCCTTTTCTCCATATTTCTTCCACTGTTTTCCTACAAAAAGAAATCAAAATAAATTAAGATGTAATCAAAATATCATTTCTGACAATTAAATCAAACCCAATCAAATTCTATTTAAATAAATAATTGAAAATAAAATATCAACTCTCTATTGATGTTTGGGGTGGTTTAACTGGCCAAAGATATTACTAACCAA
>APFE031499156.1:12124-47577 GCA_000404065.3 Pinus taeda
AGGTTCATTAGTCTGAATAAAAGCAAGAATCATCTAACTGTAATTTTTCTTAAAATTCTTCATAAATTAAAATATTTTAAAACTCTATATCAGTCTTTAATTAGTTGTAGAGATAAAGCAAGGGTCACTTTACAGCGTAGCTTTTAGAATATACTCATTTGTCACAGGTAGAGCCACTGCTGCCAGCAAACATCTATAGTCTCGACAGGGTTACCTTTTTAATCATCAATGATTCAGAATCCCATCTCTTCAAGAATTATTAACCTAGAGATAAACCCATTTATATATGCTTTTTTATTTTTATTTTATTTTTTATTTTTATTTTTTAAGTAAATATTTAAAAGCGATTGTCCTGGTATGGTAGCCAGATAGTTGACAATGCCATTCACTGGTTAATTGTGGTCTCATAATGAATCACCTAATTTGAATCTAATTTTGGCAATCCACTCAATATTGCTTTATGGATATTGAGTTATTATTTCCATCCATCCCCTATAGATTTCCATATACATCATTATTTCCTTGTAGACTGCAAAATTGTATCCATCAAATAATGTTTCCTTGTGTGAGAAAAAACATCTTGATTAACCATAGTCCCTTGTGATCTACCTTCTAGTTGTTAAATTATTCCTAAAGGAACTGTCTCTGAAACCAATTTTTGGAAATATGATTATACTAGGGGATGGAGGTGTGAATCAATATAGTGGCCAATTTGTGGGAAATATAAACATTTCATTGCATATACAATGTCAAACACATCAACCACATAAGAACACACCAAATATGTATGACACTTTTTATTATTATTGAAGGATATTGTAAGCACCAACCTACTATTACATTGATATATTGGCACTAAATAGAATGATACACCAATCCACTCACATGCTTCATTGGCACCAACCATAAGGAGACACCAATCCACTAAAATGATTTACTGGAACCAACCAAAAGGAGACACCAATCCACTGTTTTTCTTTAATGACATCAATTAGAAGGATACACTTGTCCCCTAATTTCATTTACTAACACCAACAAGAACGAGACACCAATCCCATGACTTGTTTTCCCATGACTTGTTTTACCAACACCAATTAGAAGAAGATATTAATGCCCTAATTTTCTTTACCAACACCATCTAGAAGGAGACACCAAACCACTCTACCTATCAAATCTCTTTTTCGTACATTTTCAAATTTAAATCCATAAGCTTTCTAATTAATATTAATTACACAAATTTATTCATGTTTGATCCAATTTGATCTTCCTCTACATCTCTTTTGCTCAACATATAACTCCCTGCTAGTATGTTTCAATTATGCTCTGTCCAAAATATTCATATGCCACTGCGTTGCTCTGTATGCCACTCCATACTCTATATCCTTCAATTCTTCATACAACATTGACCTATCTATCCACACTTCATCCTTGGACTCTTCCTCGATCACATGTCTTTCATAGACTTCATTGTCAAACTTCTTCCACTTTTTGATCATGTATAACTTTGTTTGACTTCTCTGCACAACAAAACCACCACAACCACAAAAAAACTCAGAATTTATGGTCATGTATCTTATTATCACACACCTTCCCCCATCCTTCAACATACTCAAGATTCTCCAATTTGGAATATTTATATTAATTTGTGTCAATCAAACCTTAGCAAAGCCAACACACCATAGAGGACCAATTGGATAACCTGCGTTATTCTAGATTTTCAGGGTTGTTTTGTCAGGGGATTAACATCGTGTTGTAGTGATAATAACCACCTCTAAAAAATTTCCTTAGCTTTGTTTTGGAGCCCCCCTACCAACCATCCTTAGCAACATGTCTTGCACTGTCAAGTGCATAGGCTTCAACTGAGTTTCAGTGGCCTGTCAGCCTATGCATGTCAGCTTGCTTGTCTCCCTCTCGTAGGCTGACATTCCAGACTTACACTATTTTTTGGCTGAGACACTCCCCTAGAAAATTGCACAATTACGAAGTGGAACCAACCTTCCCTCTAGAAATTTCGCAAATGTGTTGGGCAGCTTGCTAGGCTTTGAAATTGCGTAGAATAGTTAGATAGGATTCCTTGAGAAAACTATGCAATCTGACCCAATACTATAGCTTAGCCTAGAAATTGTGCAATTCTGGGAGATAGTCACCTATTGACCTGAGAAATTGTGCAATCCCCTAGGGACAGCTAGCACAACTCAACCCAGAAACTATGCAAATTTTCATCCCAGGCTCACAAACCGATGCATGTGTCTTCAAGTTGACCAATTCCCTTTAGGACTAAGAAAAGATTATTTTCATGCATGAGCTGCTTTTCCTGAAATAGCAAAAGGTAGCATGCAAAAGGCCTCCCTAGATATGAAGGATCTATTTTTAGCAGCTGAAGATTACATGCATAAATCATTTTAGAAACTTCTCGCCAAGTGTCATGTTTTCCTAGATTTGTGGCATGCGCATCATAACCTCAATGTTATCAAAACTTATGAACCTAACATTGCGAGCTCATTCCTCACATCAACCTTGTAGCTCTAACATCCCACATCACATCAAGGAGTCTTTGGCACTTTCATCTTAGCTGTTTTAGGGTAAGTTTGCTTTTCATGTATTGCATTGCATTTTTGTCGCTTTTTGTGTTTCGCTTCGTGTAAGTGTTGTCTTCTTGAGTTCAATGAATGCTTGTTGTCATTTTAATGTATGTTAGCTTGCAGAAGCACTGTTTCAGTTTTTGTTTGCATCTCACTGTTGTTGCATGCATGACACTATTTTTTGCACCGACGGTCGTTGTTGCGGCGACCCGCTTCACACACATGCATGCTTTCCCGTTTTCTGAATTCTCTACTTATTGTTTGCATGCATGACCATTCACTCTTTTTTACACTCAGTTTCACCATGCATTTAGACTTCTCATGTTTTCAGTCACCAGTTGGCAGGTCTGGGCTGCCTTGGCCCAGACCTTGCCCTGCCCAGCTAGCATTTCCCATTTATGGAAGTGAAGGCCCTGCCTTCCCTCCATAAATTGTGTAAGTCTGGCCTAGCACTAACCTCTAGGATTTCATTACACAATTGGGGGAACTTAGTACATTGCTGGTCCCATAAACTACGCAATGCAGTTTGCTGGTTTGCATGTCACTACTGAATGAAATTGCGCATTGCACAGTTTTAGTCCTCAACATGCCAAGATGGACTGTGCATTGTGTATTTCCAACAGTCGCTCAGCCTCCCGACAACCCGAAATGTGCCTTGTGCAAATTTGGTAGTCAGTCTCCCAGCCTCCTGATGAAAAATGCACAATTTTCACAGACAGACACACATGTATGTTGCATGTTAGTCCTCCAATATGTTCTGGTTTTCAACTAACAGATTGGTTGCTATGAGTGTTTATATGTCTCTAGGTATCATAGGTGTTCGTCTGCCTCCCAATGGCAAAGGTACAATGGCCTTCAGGAGAGCAGAGTCAAAGACACCGTTGAGAGCGTAATTGGGGATGCAGTCAATCAAGTGTCTATGGACTTGCCTATCTATGAAGACATCAAGTTGTTCATGAAAAAGGATAGAAAAATGAAATGGCAGCAAAGTCACAGCGAGTAGCACCATCAATAGTAGCGGAAGGTAGAAAAGCTATGTGCGACAAATGCAAGAAGAAGGTTGTTGACAGTACAAAGGTGGAGCATAGCTGCAAGCTCGAAGCAGATCCACTTGTGATGAAAGAAGCTTTGGAAATTGAGGCTATGAGGTGAGGAAATGACAAGAGGATCACACGAAGGTAGTGAAAGAAATAGAGAAGGAGTTGCAAGTGCTAAAGCAACAACTCAAGGAAGAATAGGAGCTGCACATATGAGAGAAGGAGTTGCAGCAGGAATAGGTACAAAAGGAGGCATAACATGCACAAACTGATGAAACTGCACCCATACAGGTTATAGACCCAACCCAATAGCTGGCATAGAGCAGACAATGTGAGCAGTGCCATCGATCACATGCAAGGGTGATCAAGAGCATGGATGTCATTATGTGCACACATGAGATCCCACCCATTGGCAGACTCATCAAGGTGAAGAAAACAACCAAGTCTGACTGGAGCTGAACATGTACTTCGACATGTTGATGTGTATGTTCACCAACACACACTTGGAGATCAACATAGACTCTATGCATTAGTATGTTGTTAGTCCAGTTGCACTTAAGACAATGATGTGCATGTTATCAAACGAGTTGGACAAAGGAGCCATATCAGTGTACATGGATGCAATAGAGGCAAGAGTTCACTTTCAGTAGGATGTCTCCATTGAGCACAGGGACACCATCACGAACGACCAAGCTTAGCATTAGTTCGGCATTGTCAATCATCGCAAGGATGTCAAAGAGTTGGTCTCACCACAACTATCCGAGTGTTAGTGATAGCTTGCATGGCTTTCTCAAGCCTATTTTGTCTCACATGGGTACATGTGTAGATTGTATGTAACATCTTGTAAAGTGGAATTCCAAGTGTCGATAGTTGAATGTAACATTCATGTAGTAGGTGAAGAGTCATGAGGGTAGGTGAAGAGTCACAAAGAGGAATGACATGGGTCACACTAGCCTTTGTTATTTATAGAACCTCATAACTCATTGTAGAGGCTTTTGGGCAGCCAAGCTTCCGATAGGAGTACCTTAGAGAAAGCTTGGAGATTATTGTAATGAGCCTTGGCTTCTCCATAGTGTAGAGCTAGTATATCTCTTTGGAGGAGCAGGTAGCAATGACTGTAACGTTCTGTTATCGAGAATAGTGGTTCGTCATGGTTCTATTGTGTGTTTGGAACTTTCACTTCTTAATATAACAAAGCCAACACGTTTCATGCATATGTTGTTATTGTATTTCAGTTAACTTGGTCACTCTAATGACATATGTATTTTTTTTCTTATGAATGTATGTATAGACACTTTATGTATATGTATGTATGAATCTTACTGAGATATGTTGTTGGTTTAACCATCACTTTGGATTGTTGGTTCGCCTGCCTTCCAATTTTTGATGCATCCTTGTTTGCATGTTCCCTTCCAAGATGTGTGTTTCCATAGGTTTCCAAGGGGCACAATCAATCCACCTTCCATGTGTTAGAATGATTCATGCACCTTCCTTGGCATGCTACACATGTCACACCCTTACTACCAACAAGGATATCTTACTTTCCTCTACGAAGAACCGTGATCAAGGCGATACCGTACGATCAACTGCTAGGACTCCTACACCAAATAGTTTGAGGTCTAGTTGGGACTTCTTATTGGGGATATCCCCTGACATGCACCATCAAAATTTTAGCACTAGAAGGAGGGCCAGATGACAAGATGAGTCCTCAAAATCTGTTTTGAATCTTCTTACATCTCTCATGGATACTATCAAAGTTATCACTTGGTGATGTTTTTCACATGTCGAACCTCTGAACATCACAAAGGAGTTCGCTGATCTCTTTTCCAAATTCTCCTATGATGGTGAAGGTGAAGTAGCCTGGCCTAAGTACTTAGAAGACTTCTGTGCATTCCTTTTAGACGAGTTCTATGCAAAAGAGGCCAACGTGCTGCCTACATACACAGTTCATGAATCCCCACTATGGTGGTGCTGGAGTCTGCCACTTGACAACGTTCACTCACTTGAGTAGTTCTGTGATCTCATCGAATGTACTTTCATCATTTTGATCCAGAACCTCTTGACCAAAAATTGTTAAAACAATGGAAGGCCCCACAAGAATCGCTTATGGATTTTTGGGACCGCTTCCATGTGTTGCACTTTCAAGCTCCGAAAAGTCAGATGAAATTCTAGTTTCTCATGGACAGATTTGAATATTGTCTTACCAAATCTGTCAATCCTAAAATGAATTTCAAGCTCAAGCCCCGCTCAGCATACTTCGGTGTTGGAGTTGTGCAATCGCAGACAGACACGATTGTTGGCACAAGTGATTTTCCACCGTCCTCTCATCAAACAACTTCACCACCGCAAAGTGATGTGGGAGAACATGCACAAACATCCGTTCAACTGTCACATCCTCCCAACATCACTTATCTCAATTTTCACACGAACTTGGTTGCAAATTCCATGGGTTGTCATATGCATGTCTTACTTCAACCTTCGTCTTCATGTTCTGTTGATCCTCTGGATTGCATTGTCTTGTTTTTCTTCCATTCTGGACTCTACACCTATTGTGAACAAGGATCAAGCTATTGACGAAGTTGGTGTTGCACAACTAATAGCATTATTAATCATGAAGAGTATGGCTAGGAGCTTGAACATCAACCCGTGATGAAGAATGGTTCCCTTTTGTCCGCACCTCCTCCATTTTTCCCTGACATCTCTAGTGATTCTACCATCCCTAATTTCACATATCTTTATTTGTCTACAGATGCACCCAT
This sequence comes from Pinus taeda, assembly GCA_000404065.3. Lineage (NCBI taxonomy): Eukaryota > Viridiplantae > Streptophyta > Pinopsida > Pinales > Pinaceae > Pinus > Pinus taeda. The sequence goes on from APFE031499156.1 coordinate 18,503, forward strand.
TGTTGATCATTCGTAGAACATACTGGATGTATGTCCATTGTCTGACAACGGAGAGGAAAAATCATTCCTTGAAAATCCACTTGATTCTTCATCTGCTTTTTCCAGAAATGCAAAGGGTGAACATTCTTGCTTCTCATCTACCCCTTTGTGTGATTCATCAAATCATGAGGATGTCGACAAACATCCTAAACTTTCTGATCTTGGTTTTCGTGATTTCTCTACTTTTTCATCTAATCACGATGTTGATTCAATTGTTGTTAATCTGTCTAAGACACTGGTCTATGATGATCTATTTGTCGATGAAGTCGAAACCCTGCAGGATGTCCAAGCACATCAACCTGAGCTTATGGTTATGTCAGACCCTCCTTGTCCTGAGGTTGTTTTCACTTCCAATCAGGAAATTTTTCAAACACCCAAGGCTCCTCATCACTCATTTGTATGCTCTGAAGATCAATCTAACACCCGGATTTTGCTTCCTCCACTCGAACTACACGATCCCATCGCTCATGCATTGGAGGAATCTTATGCAACAAGCACACTTGCGCAACATAAGTGGTCCACCTTTCTCATGTTTTCTTGCATGTCACAGTTAGGAGAATGTTTATGCTTAACATCTACACGTAGTATAGCACAACACCATGGCAAGTCCACATAGTACATGTCATGCACTTTCAGTCACTTCTTTTCTGTGGATGCACTTAAGTCTGGAGTGTGTTTGTCTTCCTTGTTATATCTTTCATGTTTGCTCATTCACACTGTTGTGTTGTTTGCGAACCATGCCTTCACCAACATGGGTCGACCAATGCAACAGTGGTTGCATTGGAAGTATCACTTCACGTAAGTAGACCCATGCACCGTTAGCCTAGGAGTAGGAGTAGTGTTTGCTTTTGGTTTGTTTGCTTGCATGCATGTTTTCTTCTTACTTTGCATGTTTGTTTGTTTTCCTGCTTGTTTGCTTACTCGATTTTCTTACACATTTATTTCTGCTTTTGTTTTGTTTTGTTGTTTTTGTGCTTGCTTTCGTCCATAGGTTAGTTTCACATGAAACCGGGTGCGACTCCTGAAACAAGCTAGGTAAAGTACAAGAGGACTTGTGCAATTATCAATACTTGGTTATCTATCGTCCTACCTCTGTATGAAGAACTTCTTATCTTTATTCCATGGTACATCAATGGAAAATACGTGTTGTTTGAAGTGAAGCTTGGTGAAAACACAACGCTTGCATGTTAACTAGTTTCACCTACTCTAGTCGGTTGTTTTTGGGTTAATCCTTTTCAGCTCAGTCAAGTAGAGTAAGGTGAGGGGGAAAACCTTATCAGGCATGTCAGAGATATATATAAACTACTTCTCTGAAGGAACAACCTCTTCTGCTCTCAATAATTCAAGATCCCTCTTCCACCTCTAAAATGAATAAGTGCTATGCACAGTTACGAAAATGAAAATGTGAAGAATTTCAAACAATGAAACTAAATCAGGTGAAAGAATAGAAACGCTTCCTGCGTAGAGAGGTGATACAAGTAACTCCACCAAGGTATTGACTAGGCTCACTAGTAGTGGAGCAATATTGTTCCTACGTGACTCCGCTGGGGTATTGTCCAAGCCTGCTGGTAGCGGAGCAACACCAGAGATGAAAACTTGAACTCTGACTATCATATGGCTTGTGCATCAATATACCCCTCATCCTGATCGAAACAACTATTTTGGCTTGACTTGGAATGTGTGCCGATCGATTAAGAGCATGGTTGATGCTACATCTTACAATCAAGCAAGTGTGGAAGCTTAGACGATGATAGAACTAAACAATACTTCTAGAGGTGTTAGAATTGCTTTTCATGAACAAGGTCCATTTATAGAGATGGAGTTCTACCAATGTGACGCCAAGTGTTGTAGCGAATACAACCACCCTCCAAAAATTTTTCTTAGCTTTGTTTTGGATCCTCCCTACCAACCATCCTTAACAACATGTCTTGCGCTATTAAGTGCATAGGCTTCAGCTAAGTTTCAGTGGCATGTTGTCCTGTGCATGTCAGCTTTCTTGTCTCCCTCCCGTAGGTCGACATTCCAGACTTAGACTATTTGTTGGCTGAGACACTCCCTGAGAAAATTGCGCAATTCTGGAAGGAAACCAACCTTCCCTCTAGAAATTATGCAAATTTGTTGGGCATCCTAATAGGCTCAGAAATTGTGAAGAACAGTCGGACATGCTTTCTTGAGAAAAATGCACAATCTAACCTAGCATTGCAACTTAGTCCAGAAATTGTTCAATTCTGGGAGACAGTCACCTGCTGACCTCAAAAATTGCGCAATCCCTCAGGGACAACCAACCCAACTCAACCCAGAAACTGTCCAAATTTTCATCCCGGGTTCACATATCGATGCATGTGTCTTCAAGTTGACTAGTTCCCTTTGGGATCGAGCAAAACTGATTTGCATGCATGGGTTTCTTTTTCCAAAATAGCAAAAGGTAGCATACAAAAGGCATCCCTAAATTTGAGGGATCTATTTTTAGCAGCTAAAGGTTACATGCATAGATCATTTTAGAAACCTCTCACCATGTGTTGTTTTTTTCTAGACTTGTGGCATGCACGTCATAACCTCGATCTTATCAAAAATTATGAACCAAACATTACAGAGCTCATTCCTCACATCAACCTTGTAGCTCTGACATCCCACATCACATCCAAGAGTCTTTGACACTTTCAGATTAGTTGTTTTAAGGTAAGTCTGCTTTTCATGTCTTGCAGTGCATTTATATCGCTTTTTATGTTTCGATTTATGTAAGTGTTTTATTCTTGATTTCAATGAATGCTTGTTGTATTTTTAATGTATGTTAGCTTGTAGAATCACCGTTTCAGTTTTTGTTTGCATCTCACTGTTATCGCATGCATGACACTATTTTTTGCGTCGACGGTCACCGTTGTGGTGACCCACTTCACACACATGCATTCTTTCCCATTTTTTGAATCCTCCACTTACTATTTGCATGCATGACCATTCAATCTTGTTTACACTCAGTTTCACCATGCATTCAGACTTCTCATGTTTTCAGTCGCCCGCCAGTGGGTCTGGGCTGCCTTGGCCTAGACCTCACCCTATCGGCATAACATTGCGCATTTTGGAGTGAACGATCTACCATTCCTCCAAAAATTGTGCAAGTCTATCCCAACACTAACCTCCAAGCTTGCATTGTGCAATTGGGGGACTTAGTACCTTGCTTTTCCCAGAAACTGTGCAATGCAGTTTGTTGGTTTGCATGTCACTGCTAACTAAAATTGTGCCTTACGTAGTTTTATCCTCAACAAGCCAAGATGGGCTATGCATTACGTAGTTCCAATAGTCACTCAACCTCTCGACAACCCAGATTGTGCCTTGCGCAGTTCTAGCAATCAGTCTCCAAGCCTCCTAGTGAAAATTGTGTAATCTTCACAGACAGTCACACAGGTATGTTGCATGTCAGTCCTCCAGTTTTTTTTGGTTTTCAACTGAAAAATTACTTGCTACGAGTGTTGCTATGTCTCTAGGTATCACAGGTGTTTGTCTGCCTCTCAGCAGCACAAGTACAATGGCTTCCAGGAGAGCAGAGTCAAGGACACCGTTGAGAGCGCAGTTGTGGATGCAGTCGATCAAGTGTCTATGAACTTGCCTATCTATGAAGGCATCAAGTTGTTGATGAAAAATGATATCAAAATGAAATGGTAGTGGCATCATAGCCAGCAGCATCATCAACAACAATAGAAGGTAGAAGACCTGTGTGCGACAAATGCAAGAGGAACATTGTTGACAGTACAAAGGTGGAGCATAGATGCTATCTCGAAGCATATCCACTCATGATGAAAGCAGCTTTGGAGATTGAGGCTATGATGCTATGATACAATAGTAGGATCGCATGAAAGCAGTAAGAGAAACATAGAAGGAGTTTCAAGTGTTGAGGCAACAGCTCAAGGAAGAACAGGCGCTGAACATATGAGAGAAGGAATTGAAACAGGAATAGGTACATCAGGAGGTGCAACATGCAAAGACTGATGAAACTACACCCATACAGGTTATAGACTCAGCCTAGTAGTTGGCACAGAGCAGACAGGGTGAGCAGTACTATCGATCGCATGCAAGGGTGCTCAAAAGCATGGATGTGTTTATGTGCACGCATGGAATCCCACCCATTAGCACACTCACTGAGGCGAAGACAACAACCAAGTCCGACTAGAGCTGAACATGTACTTCGACAAGTTGATATGCACAGTCACCAACACACACTTGGAGATCAACACAGACATTATGCATCAGTATGTTGCTGGTCTAGCTGCACTCAAGACGATGATGCGCATGTTATCGAACGAGTTGGAAAGAGGAGCCATATCAATGTACCCAGATGCAACGGAGGCAAGAGTTTATTTTTAGTAGGATGTCACCATTGAGCACACGGACACCATCACAGAAGACCAATCTTGGCATCAATTCACCACCATCGGTCATCACAAGGATGTCAAAGAGTTGGTCTCACCACAACTGCCCAAGTGTTAGTGATAGCTTGCATGGCTTGCTCATGCCTATTTTGACTCACATGGGTACATGTGCAGATTGTATGTAACGTCTTGTAAAGTGGAAGTCCAAGTGTTGATAGTTGAATGTAACAGTCATGTAGTAGGTGAAGAGTCATGAGGGTAGGTGAAGATTCATAAAGGGGAATGTCATGGGTCACCCCACCCTTTTCTATTTATAGAACCTAATAACTCATTGTAGAGGCTTTTGGCAGCCAAGCTTCAGATAGGAGTATCTTAGAGAAAGCTTGGAGAGTATTGTAATGTGCCTTGGCTTCTCCATAGTGTAGAGCTAGTATATCTCTTTGGAGGAGAAAGCGTCAGTGATTGTAACGTTTCATTATCAGGACTAGTGGTTGGTCATGGTTGTACTATATGTTTGGAACTTTCACTTCTTAATATAACAGAGCCAACACGTTTCATGCATATGTTGTTACTGTATTTCAATTCACTTGATTACTCTAATGATATATGTATATGTTTTCTTACGCATGTATGCACAAACTCTTTTTGTATATGTATATATGAATCTTACTGAGATGTGTTGTTGGTTTAACCATCACTTTGGATTGTTGGTTCGAGTGCCTTTTAGTTCATGATGCATCCTTGCTCACGTGTTCCCTTCCAAGCTACGTGTTTCCACATGTTTCCATGTGTTATAACCATTCATGCACCTTCCTTGGCTTGTTGCGCATGTCACACCCTTACTACCAACAAGGACATCTTACTTTCCTCTCCACACAACTACGGTCAAGGCAATACCATACAACCCACTACTGGGACTCCTACACCAAAGGGTCTGAGGTCTAGTTGGGACTTCTTACCAGGGAGATCCCATGACATGTTGTCAGGTCCAGCACTGTCAACACATCGAATTCATGAAACCACATGACCATCTGTTGGGACCATAGTCTTAAGAAGCTAGTACTAGTGCATCCAGAATCCAAGTCCATGAAGACACTTGATAATATCATTTGCATGGGTGGATCTCTAGATGCTCAAATACCTTTTCAACTCTACACAGATCTTTGACCTAATGGAACTTTGACTTCCTTGCTTCACTTGCATTTGGATCTGGTCCTTCTTCTTATGAGCACTCTTGCTCCATGATTGGATGGTGAGATGGTGGGATAAATCTTCCAACACAGGACCATGACTGGATTTTTTTATAATTTGGATTTGATCTTAAACACTTAACAATCAAACAACTTAACGTCTGAACCATCAAATATTTAAATAACCTACAAAAATCTCCTTGGAACCACAAGAGTTGGAAACTTGAATAATTCCCCTTGGTCCTCCTAAATCTAGATTCCAAGAATTTAGTAATGACTTTGTTTGGCTCACATTCAGACCACTAGATGCTCGGACGACTTTGTCTTCTCCTAGTTTCTAGATAGACTAATAATGGCCCATAGTGGATCTTCCTTTCCAAAACTGCCATTTTAGCACATAAGCATGGTTTGTCAGCCACCTTGGGAAAATTTAAATACAAAGGAAAACTCCACCAAACTGGACCCTCGACATAAATCCCAAGACATCAGTCTGCCACATCGATACTCTATGGACCAAACAAAAGGTGTCGCCTATCTTTATGCCATGTGACCTGCCATGTCACGTGCCACATATCACCTATTTCCATGTGTATTTTCATTGGCATGTCAGGTGTCACACAAAAAACATCCATTGAGGTTGTCAAAAGTGCCAAGTTATCCTACCACATGTCACCACTTCATGTGTCCACATCATCATAATTTCCATGTGTACTCGTCACCACCACTTGTCAGCCTATGCGATTGTTGTGGGATAAACTCCCCTAGGGTCTTGGATGAATACCCTAGCAGACTGAAGATTATCTATGCAAAGAAACACACATTTCATGCAATCATAATGCTACTATAAGCAAACTCTACAATAGGGGGCGTACTTGAGGTCCTACGTTTGAGAAGAGCCTCCCAGGGTCCAAACCCTTCTTGGAGTTCCTTTGCTCCTTTGACCTGCAAAACAAACAATTCAAGAGAGTGCAGCAGTATATGGACTAAACTTCATAAAGAAACCATCTTCATGTTATAAGGAAAGGTAGTTAGTTATGAAATTAAACAACCGATCACATATGAATCATAACATGAATATCAAAACATGAAGAAGATTTATATCAGGAACAAAGACACGTGTTTCTTTTATTATAGACAAAGAAAGTATAGAAAAGGAACAATTTCACCTGAGTTGTCCTTTCGCAGGCTCCAAGCGGAACCGTCTCCCGGATTTGTCCAGTCTCAAGCCTTTAACAAAATCATTCCATGACTTACTCCATGGTCTCTCAAGTAGTATGAAATCATCAACACACACAAGGAAACAAGAGTTTCTTGTAGAATGGGGGAAGTGCAGAAGGCACAAGGATCTTCAGACCTGGTCAGGGAAATCTCAGCATAGCAATCTTTCTCTCTCTTCTCTCCCCCCTTTGGCCTTCCCATAGAAGCCTTGTTATACTTCTCCCAAAGTAGTTTTTTAGTTGGGAATTCGTTGGGAACAGTTGGGCCATGGGCACTAACAGGTGATCAACAGGTAAAACCCGTGATCTCCACTTGAAATTAAGGAGATTTATTTTTTTTAAGTGTTTTTATACATATACAAGGGTTGGGTATACATAGACCCGCGTATACACGCGTTTAGCTCAGGGAAATGTCGCGTATAGGGAAAAAACACTGCTTTTTTAGATTTGGCACTAGGTCTGGAAGGAGGGGTTGCCCTAGGCCATGAGTGCAGCTTCACAAACCTCAAGAGTGAGATTTGGAGCTATAACAGATGCCCCCTAATATATGAGGTCAAAAGGGGTACCTGATGGCCGAAATGTATTAAGCAAGTTCATGGAAAGGAAATATGTCGAAGACTGAGAAGGATTGCACCAGAATTCAGCCTGCCAAACCACAAAAGGAGATCAGAAAGAAACACTATCTGAGGCAGGCATACGCATGCTCAGAGAAAATACAGCATGTTTGCATATCGAGTACAAGCGGATCCACCAAGTATACAAGTATAAATTACTGGAAAATACATAATGGATCATTTGATCATGATCGAACAAGTACATGTCTGAAAGTCACATATAAGAATGTCAATGATGCTGAAATATGAAGCAGATCACTGATATCAAAGACTGATCCCAAAAAGTACCAAATAAACATGATGGAATAAGATGGTACTCCACTGCAAAATCAAGTGCCAGCATATAAAATGTCACCATGAATAACTGCAACATATAAGGTGAACTGGTATCTACTAGCAGCAACAAGAGCAACTGTTAAGTGACCCAATGAATGTTGATACAACCTGAGGTCTTCACCGACCACCGTGGTACATTTCTAAAACATGGGAATAAATGATCTAAAGTTGACCATGTGAGAAATCGTTTGATTACCAGTCATTGATGTATACCATTAACAAACGTGAGACAACTCACCGATAATGATAATGAGCATCAAGGTACCCAGTACAATCCAACAAGTGTGAATAGATGAGCTGGAGTCGAACACCTGTAAGAATCTATCGATCAGGAGACAATGAAGGTTTCCCACTGTCGATAGAGAAGGATCTGCCACTAATGACTGTAAACCCCAAGGTACTGCCAAATGGACTCTAGATCTTTTCCCCAGAGCAATAAGTCGAAGTCGATAGGGAAAGATCCGCTAGAAGGAAGGAATTAAGTTATCCTCCATCAATCTAGCACGAGTGTAATCCGTAGGCCAATAATGTGGAAGGAATCGGACGAAAAATATGTAGTAACCCAACCGAAGTATGTTTCCGGCATACACAAGATGTGGCTAGTGCATGGCAGAAACCCTCTGAACCAACCAATAATGAAAGCTGACCCAGAGGCAAGGTATCCACCAATAGGGTCATATGGAAACCAAGGTACTGCACGAATCCCAATGTGTGATAATGTAAGCTGATGTCAAACACAAGGGAAACCACTCAGTCAAAGACCCATGATACTAATCGATGTTGAGCACAAGGTGACCTATCAATAATGAAAATAGGGCCAGGGTGCTGCTCTAGGCCTGTCCTTAGAGCAAGATGTCATCGTTGATAAGGACAAGACCCGCCAGCACGAAGTCAATGGAGACCTTCTCAAATGGGTACAAGTAAAGGACCAATATAATTGATGTGATGAAAGACATAGCGCTGACAACCAGGGATGGTCGACTGAAAAATAAGTCAAGAGACACTGCAGAGAGGCCGACTCAGGCTAACTTCCCTTGAACAAAAGCACGACTCAATGTCACTGTGTGGCAGCATATGATGACTCTGTATAAGCTCATTGCGCAGGAGGCACAACGAACCCTCCATATGATTGGAAGAGATAACCAATCAGGGGAGAACTGACTCAATAACAAGGTTAAGGCATACCTAAGTCAAACTAAATCCCACCCAAGAAGAGGAGACTTTGTTTTGAGTGCTTTGTTCAAGGGCGACACGACTGACTCTAGCTGCCAACAATAAATGGAAATATTGTCCCATTCCCACTCTTTTTTGGAATATATAATTTTTTTTGGTATTTTTATTTAAAGCTGGAAAAAGAATAAAAGAATGCTACAATATAGTGGAAATAACGAGTGTCAACGAAGCAGATGATCTAGTTCCTAGGATTGGAACATTCATATGCTCAATGCCGGGGGGCGAAAACTGGCCAGAGGCACTCAAAGGTGTGTTCCTTCCACGGTCAAGGTGTGTCAAGCTGCAGAGGTCAAAGGTATGCAAGTTTTATTTTGCAGTCGTCATGGTCAAAATTTGGCTTAAACACGAGTCCAAGTGAAGCCGGCTTAAGGCCAAAAGGTGCAGATAGTCAAAATGAAATGCAGTAGTACAACTCAACACAAAGGAGCCTCTAGGGCATAAGGCCAGAACGAAACGAAGAAGCAAAGAGGAATGAGTCTTCATCATATAAGTCATGGCGAGACTACAGAGGACTCCCAATCCTACTCAAATCGGAGCAGCATGGGCAACAAATGTCAGTGAGGTGCTAACTAGGATGCCCATGTAAAGGATGGCTCTACCATCGTGTCATGATTTAAAGAATCGGCGAGTGAAGATGGTTTGTGAACCATAACATGATGGGATCGACCCTATGGCAAGTGTATCGATAGATGGAGGCTAGTATGCATGATGCAATGGAAAAAATGGCTTCCCTAACCTATATGCTAGTGAGAAAATGATACCTTCCATGACGGGTCAGCAGTCATGGAACCGTCTCGAAACTATCGAAAAAATCCAAAATGTCCTGAAAATCAAACCATTCTCGACATTCCAACCTCCCAAGTTAAAAGTTACATGAGACCGAACAAAGTCAAGTTTTTGAAAAAAATTGACATTTTCAAAGCTTATAAAAAGGATTTTGGACTCACCATTTTCACCATTTGAGTTTGAGAGCAAAGAATTGGAGCAAAAGGAGCTAACTTCCCGTATGCCAAATTCAACCGTTTAAATTCGTCCAAAATCTCCAGGTAACCCTCATTCTTAAGTTGTAATTGATTGTGATTATTTTTAGAAGTTTTAATTAATGTTTCACCATTGAGTTTGTTGCCAAAATTTTCTCCGAGGAGTATACACGGGTTCGTAATATGCAACCCACGTACACGCGGCCCTACACGCGACTATGTGTAAAGGGGACCCACGTATACGCCGTGGACATTTCAAACATCAAAACTAACGGTTGAAAATGATTTTTCCTTCAGGATGACAATCACCTGGCGAGAAAGAGAGCATACCGCAATAGATGAAGAATTTATGAACAATCCTGAGGCTCTGGATGCATTACGAGGATGCGGTTTTCTTAAGTTCTTCAAATTACCAAATATGAAAGCAAACACATGTCTGCTCGAGATGCTTCTTTATTACTGGAACATCGAGGAGGATGCTTTTATGATCGATTAGATGCCACTCAAGATATAATTGGAAGATATCTATTTCATTACAGGCCTTTCCCAAAGGGGAGAGGTAGTACATTCCCAGGGGAGAACACGGAGCAGTCTCTCCATAGAGGACTACATACAGATATATTGCCTGGGACATCCAAAGAAAGTCAGAAGTTAGATTTCCATCACACACGTGGCGAGTCTACCACTGAGGATAATCCTGTTCATCATAGCACGAGTGAACGGATCCGCTTCTTTGCATCAGGCATCACGGCCCAACATGAGCATGGCGATTGACTGTCTCACCACAGTGTTTGATTGGTGTACTCCTCTTTTGGCTAGCATGAAAAGCCAACTCACTTCTATTAAGAGAGGACCGACCAAAAACTTTGGTTATGGGACTATTTTGTGCTCTTTCTTCGAGAGAGAGTCCCTGCACTTCGTCCCAGAGTACCATTTTCAATCAGCGCCTCGCGAGATCCTCGAATGGGCAGGTGGGCTGACCTGATGAAACGTCTGGGAGGTGGGGAGGTTACTTTTGACGATTATTTCTTTTCCTGGTGGGATCATTAAATCATCGCCATTGATGACTACCCCTATGTTGGGTTGGATTTCTGAGGAGATCCCGATTTAGCATTACCACCGACCGCAGCATGGGGCGACATTAGTAAGTGATTTTTTATTTTATGATTATTTTTTTTTTTTTCAAATATGGCAATGAACTTTGAAAATATTTTTGATAGGATTCAAATGACTAATATAATAATCATGTTCCAGATATTGGGCCTGTACGACCAGATTAGTTCCCACGGCACAAGCGTCGTGGCCAAGGGGCCGAAGAGGCAGCTGCAGCGACGGAACGAACTCTACACACAATTCAACGGCATTTGGTGAGGCTGACCCACCAAGTACCAATGGCGGCGGTAGAGGACCTTCCTATAGAGATGCAACATCATGTGGTTGGCATGCCACGTGACTGGGTCCGTACTTTTATGCATGTAGCCAATGCAGTAGTTGCCTACTTAGCCCCTCATCCTGAGCTAGGGAATTAGACATAGTGGACATGATTATGGGCATTTGAGTCCTAATTTTGTATATTTTTTTAACAGACTTATGTATACTCGAGACACTTTATGATATATATATATATATATATATATATATATATATATATATATATATATATATATATATATATATATATACATATATAATACAATATATATATATACATATATATATATACATATATATATATACATATATATAATATACATATATATATATATATATATATATTATATACAGTTTGACTTTTTGATGCTTAATTTATTGTGATGAATGATTGATGTGCTAGTCTAATGCTTGATTAACAATAGAATCAGCTAACCAATTATGAGATCTTGGAATATGCAAATAATTAATATAAGTAAATGATCTTTGCAACAACCTCACCCTTAAATATTGGTGATATAAACATGGATCCCTTACCCGATAAATGTTATTTAATTGTGACACTATCAATTGTGAATCAAGATAAACTACCAACGAGTCGATTTCGTGAGAAATTGCCTTAGATAGAAAATTAATAATGGTAGTATACTCAGCCATATTGTTTGAAGCGGGATCGATGCATACTCCCCTTGATACCATCAATTGACCAGTTGGATAATACAGTACCCAAGTTGTGGAAGTGAGATTCCGAGTGTGCCGACTAGCACCATCGGCGAATCCAAAATAAACCAAGTCATCCATTAACACCTGCCAAAGCAGACCAAAAAGTGTTGATATCACAAACTCTCGACAAAATATGCACAAATATACATAATGTACAAAGAATCCATTGCCTAGCTGCTACTTAAGCAAAGTACTTCTTAAGGTAGAGCCTGTTTCGGGGTTTTGCCAATTTGTTTCCTTTGAAATCGATTAACTCATACGACCCTTTTGTTAAAACTCGTTTAATTATGAAAGGACCGTACCACATAGGTTTGAATTTGCCTACCCCCAAGGTGTCTTTATCTTGGTCGTAGACCAAGACGAGGTCACCTTCAAAAAATACACAAGGACAAACAGCTTTATCATACTGGGTTTTAACCCTTTTCTTATGAGCCTCGTTTACTATGGCTGCATCTCGACATTGCTCATCGAGATGCTCCAAGTGAAGGAGACACTCTTCGAGATGAGAGGTCTCTGGAAGGAGCTCAATAGCTAACTTAAGAGATGGAATTTCACATTCGACAGGAAAGATAGATTCCAACCCATAAACTAACTGAAAAGGTGTAAAACTTGTAGCAGTCTTGACGAAGGTTCGATATGCCCATAGAGCCGGATACAACATAAGATTCCAATTGGATCGATTTTTATCAATTTTCCTTTGCAGGATCGTCTTAAGAGTTTTGTTTACTGCCTCGACCTATCCATTGGCCTGAGGATAATAAGGAGGTGAATGTTCCAGCCGGTAACCTAGCTTGAGAGCCAATTCAGGCATTAGTTGATTCTGGAAATGACTACCATGGTCAATGACAATCTCTCTTGGGATACCGAACCTTGAGATAATCTGATTAAGAAGGAACAATGTCGTTGTCTCACTATCATTTTTATAAGTGGACATGGCTTTGGCCCACTTCGTGAAGTAGTCGACGACCACGATAATATACTTGTGATTCACTGCTGAAGGCGGATGACAAGTCGTAAAATCAATAATCCACTTAGTAAAGGGACCGACAGTGACAACGAGAAAAAGAGGAGTTGGATGTGCGCACATCTTCCATGTATAAGCTTGGCACGAGTGACAACGTTTGACCGCTTCAACACAACCTTTGAAGAGTGAAGGCCAAAAATAATCGGCACGCAAGATACACTGAGCTATAGCAAACCCTGAAAGATGACCACCGCAAGCTCCACTGTGGAATCATTTAGCACAGAAGCTGCCTCCTCTAAGGTTAAACAGCATCGAAGGATTGAATCAACCCCTCGACGATATAATGTATCACCAATGATGACGTAATTTTTAGCGAGGTGACGTAATTTGTGACGTTCATCCTTAGAGAAAGCAGAGGGAAACGTCGAAGTCTAGAGATAAACAATGATATCTCCATACCAAGGGTCGAGTGAAGAGATGAGGAATAAATGTTCATCGGGAAAACTTTCCTCATAAACAGTATCCTCTCCACAAGGCAGCTCAGAAATTAGCTCGCAAAAACCATAGATTTCTTGGACTTAGCGGACAAGAACTCGAGATCAAATTCTTGTAGAATGACAATCCATCAATTATATTTGCCCCCAATCACTCACCTACTAAGGACAAACTAAAACGGATTGACTGCTACCAAGACAAAAGTTTTGCGTAGCAGGATATAATGACAGAGCCGCTGGACAGCGTGGATAGTTGCGAAGGCCAACTTCTCAACCGGAGAATAGAGAAGTTCAGGACTTATCAAGCCTTGTCTCAAGTAATAAATCATGTGCTCTGCGAGATCATCTTCTTCCTGAACGAGAACCATACCAATGGTTGATTCTACTGCAGTGAGATATAAAAGGAAGTCCCTACCATAATCCGGTGGACTCAAAAGCGGGGCAGAGACTAATGCCTTTTTCAAAGCATCAAATGACCGTTGTGCAAAGTCGTCCCATATGAATGGAACCCCTTTGCGGAGCAAACGCATAAACCATTTAGTGATCTTGGCATAGTTCGCTTTAAATTGTCTTAAGAAATTAGCCTTCCCTTGAAGACTTTGAAGTTTTCGAATGGAGGACAAGGGAGGCAACTGGACTATCGCCTCAACCTTGAAGGGATCAACTCTAATCCCTTCATTTGACATGGTGAACCCTAACAACCGACCGAACGTAACTACGTAAACACACTTGTTCGGATTCAATCAAATTTTATAAAAATGACATCGCTCAAAAACCATTCGAAGGTGACTGGGATGATCAGTTCTTTTTCGAGAACGAGCAGCGAGATCGTCCAAGTATGCTTCAATGATATGTTTGATTTCGTTGAAAGCATATGACATGGCCCGCTGGAATGTGGTTCCAGCATTTTTAAGAACAAACGACATCTTTCTGTATGCAAAGGTACCTCAGGGACATAAAAAAGTCGTCTTATGTTGATCTTCAGGACGGATAGAAATTTGATTATAACCAGAAAAACCATCCATGAAGGAGAAAATCTCATTCCTCACACACTCGTCAATAATCTGATCAATGAATGGCATGGGGTAATTATCTTTCAGACAAGCTTTGTTTAAGTCCCTAAATTCGATGCATACTCGGATTGTTCCTTGCTTTTTATCTACAAGGACTAGATTAGAAACCCAATCGGTAAGAGGAACAGGGTATATAAAACCCGCCTTGAGCAGCTTCTCTACTTCAGCTTTAATGGCTGCCACTTTCCTAGGATTAACCGGTCAAAGTCTTTGATGAACTGGCTTAGCATTTTCATACGTCTTGATCTCATGCTGAACAATAGAAGGATCAATGCCAGGCATTTCCTCATAAGACCAAACAAATACATCTCGAAATTCCTTTAAATGGTCAGTGTAAATTTGCACCTCTTCAGGGGAACATCCGATTCCGATGAAGAGATTCTAAATCACGTTAGGGTCCCTAGAGATGTTTATAGACATCATTTCTGAGATCACCAACATATTATCTTTGGCACGAAAGTGTGCTAGAGCCAAAGGATTCGATATCTTACAAACATCACTAGTGAATAGCTTGGAGAATCTAGCTTCCACTTCCTGCAGTGGAGGAAGGAAATATGAACGATGGTGTAAGTCTTCCCAAGGTTGATCTACACCCATCATCACTTCGAGGATTGCTTCTTCAGAAGGTAAAACCGTATCTAAGCAGTCCAAGGTGGAGGTGGAATCACAGGCCCAAGCCGAGGCCACATAACCCTCAAACTCATCTTCGGAAAAAGGAGCATACTGATCATCTGCAGAGTTGATGATAGGCTGATATCTAAGCTCAGCCGTAGACATAGAGGATGCCATTCCATTTACTTGTCCTTTAGCTAATGTGGTCGTAGGTGAAGGCAACGTCCAAGGGTCCGAAAAATAATGAGTTCGGAAGAACCCTTCTCGAGCAGACTCCTTGGATGATGAAACGACATTGATTCAAGCGATAGGAGAGGGAAACTCAAAGGTACCCATGGAATACAACCCAACTCCTAGATTCTCAGTAGGTGGGCAAGGGTTATCCACTAAGGGGATAGTAGAGTCAGAAGTTGCTTGAGGATCAACTTGACAATAATCCAGTTGATCAACCTTAATGATTTTCCCTTCATGAGGAAAGCAGATGACATGAAATAGAGTCGAAATGATGGCATCCATCTTGTATGCCCAATTCCTTCCTAAGAGGAGATTATAGTCTAGGTTAGCATCTATGACCTCTACTTCAACATTGACAACCTTTCCCCCAACACATATAGGAAAGGTCGGGATAATCCCATGCGGCTTGTGAGAATGCCCATCAAACGCAGTCAAAAGGGTAGGTGAAGGAATAGCCGAAGGAGATCTGATGGCCTTCTAGCAAGACATTGACATGACGCACGTGGAAGCTCCCTCATCAATAACGATGTGAAAAATATTAATCTTTTGGTATGTAGACTTTATCTGGAAATCCATGTGATGAGGGAGTCACTTTTTGACATTTAACATGTCAAAAGTGAGCACTAAAGAATTGGTTGGATCAACTACCCCAATTGCTGAGAGTAAAGCACCTCTAAAGCGGACATGGCACATGGACTCTAGGCCAAATCCTCCACAATGGAATAATTCTGGGTAGCCCTAGTGTTAGGATTGATAGTCATACATTTAGCGGAACCTTTCGGTATCTGTGGTATAATCTCAATAGGGGGTCGCTCAATATGAAGGTCAGTATTTCTGGGAGCAGTTTTGTCCTTGGACGTTTCGGCTTCACCGTAATCACGTGACCGAGTAGCCACATGTACATTAGAACCCATCATGAAAACGTTCGATGATTTTTCCCCTTCCTGGCTGCCCCCTGAGGAGGTACCAGGATTTGAACTCGCGCCAGCAAGCAATTTCTGCCCTTGGGGAAAAGGGTTGGTTAAAACAGCTTGAGAACTAGAAGCCCCTTGAAGCCCTAACAAGCATTGAGCGTCCTGAATCTTCGGGCAGAGATGACTTAAATGGGCTCCACTACACAACTTGCATGGAAACTTGACTTTCTTTTCAGACTCATTTCTACCCCCACCAGCATTATTGCTGGATTTATTTGTGTCAACCTTCCCATCCTGATTATTTTTCTTACCTCATCCTTTCTTTTTCCTGTTGGAGTTTTGATTTTCTTTGGGGTTATCAGATTGGACGGCATTAATCGCAGAGGGCTCGGAAGACGAAGTAGTAGACGATGTGACTTGGTCGTTTGAAGCAGTTTGCAATGACAACTGTTGCAATTGACTCAACAATTTCACCGCATTTGTGTCTACTAATCCAACAATATCATCCCCATGGGGACCTGGCTTCAACTTGGCTATGTTAACCTTTGACCCAAGAGCATCTCGCAAGTATTTTTGTAGGATCCTCGACTGAGAGTAGATCAATTCTAATTGTTGGGCCCTAAAAATAGCTTGCTCCTCAAAGTAAACTCCAGACATCGAGACATCCTTAAAGATCTCAGGTTGTAAATATTTCAAAAACCATTCGAGATGGTACTCCAAAGGGATTTTGGCTTTTATGAGCCCCTTTCTCCGTCTCCATTCTTGAATATGATCAGAAATGTGGGTTGCCATGTCCTGACGAAAATTGGCCAGAAGTTCAATTCTGGCATCATAACGGACAGGTAACTGGAAATGATTTAAGAAAATATTCGCTAAGTCAGCAAAAGATGTAAAGCTACCCCCTGGCAACTCTATATACCATTTGGCTACATTACCAGTCAAGGTGCATTGAAAAAGTCTCAACGTAACTGAATCATCAATAAGGGAGTTTGACAAGCACCACAAATGGAATGTGGTCACATGGTCGCCCGGGTCCTCATCATTCTTCCCTTCGAATTTTGGAATGTCCGAAGGAAGTTTGGTTGGGACCGAAGGCCAGGCCGGATTATATTTGATTGGATCGTTTGTTAACTTTGTGATGTCTGGCAAGTTCAAAGTTGCGAGAAATGGAAGCCTAGGAGGACCTTGGGGGTTCCACCCAAACTGAGCAAAACTCCCAAAGTTCTGAAGAGATGGGCCTGGATTTTGGAAGGCACCAGGCTGCCCGAAGTAACCTACAAAACCAGCTAAACCAAAAGGCATGCCTTGTGATCCAGCATAACTCGGAGTTTGACGAAGTCCGGCCGCAAAAGCTCCATAACCGGTGAAACTTCCTCCTAAAGGATTATAAGGAGTAGACAACCCCTAATAAGGATCCCAAGCAAAGGCTAGGGGAGGAATACTTCGGAATGAACTAACCCTGGAGTATGGCCTATTCCCTTTTTGGCCGAGAAACAAATCCTAGTTCCCATACTACTAACTGCAGGGTTAGTCCAACCTTGAAAAGGATTGCTACCTTGTCCTAAAGAAGAGAAAGGCATAGATCCAATTGTTGGGTTGGAATGTGGTATATGCCCACTTCAAAAAGGAAAACCCTGGAGTGAAGTTGATCCACCCATCATGGATGTGGCAGCACTAAACGGAACTAACGAAATACCCTGTGAATGGGTGCCAAATGGGAAAAATCCAGAACTAAAAGCATTGGTTTGGGAGTTTCCACTCGTAGAAGGAATGGAGGTAGTCCCAACTAAAGACGTGCTAGCAAAAGACCCGAACAAAGAAGCAGAGGGGATGGAAATAGTTCCTCCCCCTTGTACAGATATTAGAGTCTGCACAGTCGTAGCACTTGTAATAGAAGCCATGCTTCCAATAGTGGTCATCGATGGTAAGTGCGTTTGGTGACCTAGACTTGACGATCGATGTGTTGGAGACCCAATGTATTGTAACACTTCTGGATGACTAGGAGGCAGGGGAGAATTCGGAGCCACTAATGACTCTAAGAGTTCTTCTACCTCTACGTTATCTTGCGTCCAAAAGATAACTCGAGAAAGTACAGGAGTACTTCCCTCTTGTCCTGTGGAAATACCAGGTCTATCTTGAGCACTGATGCCCCCGAGGGGAGGATCAATCCCCGATGCGTCAGCTGCCATGGGATGAAACCCACTGACAGTATTACCTCTATGCCTTCTAGTTGAAGGCTCTGAACTTGGTGGTGAAAGACCACGAAGCCTTCGAGACCGTCTAGGCGATCGGTCAGCCACTTTGAATTTTTCGTTAAGATCTATCTAAAGACTCAAAAAATTGAAAGCTAGGTCAACTAGGAGCACAGAGCACACATTATAAAGTCCCTGAAGATATCAACCAGTCAAACAACTTCCAAGTATTTCCACTCCTGGTGATTAGGACCGGACACCAAAATACGAGAAAGTGAAGTAAGGGGCCTTCCAAAGATAGTCTGGGATAATGACGGCCCAGTCCTATCAATGAAGGTAACAACGGAAGTTACGCTAACCTCCTAACAACAGCCTGCGTTAGTGCAAGCCCCCAAGCTTCGCAAGGGTGCCCTCCAGTAGTACCGTTGAGAGTGATACAACGTCGACCTCAGGTGCCACAGGATTCCCCTCCACAGCCACCTATGTAGATCCCTAGGAGTAGCAACTAAGGTTACCAACTCGTATCAAAAGCCGGACAGAACAGTCATGAGGTAAGTTCGGACAAGTAGGAGAGGGGGTATCTCTCTTCCCTATCTTTATAGACCCTCGTGCTTAACTTCCAGATCCGGAGCTTTCCTGGTCTTCCTAACGCTATTGGATTTTTACTCACTATTCAGAATCCTATGTTTGACAACATAAAATGGCCTTGGAGAGTTAGCTCTCCACACACCTAATCCAAGGCCCTAAAATATCCTAAAACTTGTTGATGTATCTAACTGACAAATATAAAGTTCTAGTATATTTTAAATTAGTGTTTGATTTTAATGGGCTGTTAAGGGATAACGGAAGTGAAACTAGTGGTGTTATGATGCAAATGAAATTAATAAAACCAAACTACATGCACATGCACTTATTTTTCATTTTTCAATGAAAAGCAATTTCTATAAGGTTCAGAGGAACTTCAAATAAAAGTACGATTTTTCTTTTTTCTTTTCAAACTTCACACTCACAAAAACTAACAAAACTATAAATTCCTATAAAGATGCACAAACTAATCCTAATGCAATAAATACATGTCGATGCAAGATCCAAAACTACTCTTAAATCAAAAGATTAAAGTTGCTTGTTTATCGATTTTAGATTTGCCACTTAAATGTTTAGATGGAAAATAAGTTTTTGTTGCTTATTTCATCTAAGCACTAAAAGCAAGATGAAGACAAACAAATAGGCACTTTCACTTAACAAAAAGGAAAACTCAATCAAAACAAAGTTCAAGAAAGCAAAACAAAGTTTCAAGAAATTTCCTTCAAAAGCAACTCAAAAACAACTTTTCAAACATGCTCTAACAAGACTAAAACTTGATGACCGAAAAATAGGCAATGAAGCACTTTGCGAGCTTACGACACAAAACAAGTGGGAACTCAACAAAGAGGGTGCTTTGAAATGGTTTTAAAAATCAACAAGCAGCGAGATGAGCTTGGCAAAGGAAACCAAAAGATTGAAAAGACAACTTTCAAGAAAGCGTGAACAAACGACTTTCAGAAAGCAAAAAAAGCAAATGGTCATAAAACTAGTTCAAAACATGCAAACCAAAAAGTCATTACAACAAAACTCAACACAAAGATTGAAATCAATCTTTCTGCCCTGAATACATAGAGCAGCCAAGATTCCTTGCAAGAAACCTTGCATGGTTAAGAAAAATAAATGACGGTTGCAAGAAAACAAACAAGACCAACCTTTTCACAATCAGAGAGAATTTGAAACAAGACACTTGCTATAAAACTAAAGACTGTGACAGAACAGTGATTGTTCCAAACTGAATCAAACCAGCTTTCAACCTTCCAGAAACAAAAAGATTTCAAAAATCTTGAAAATTAAAGATATACGCGACTGTGTTTGCACACAGATGCCTGTATACGCGACAAGGTTTAAGGAAACTCGCGTATACGCAAGTTCACTTAAGGAAAGATGCTTATATACGCTTCTGTAAATAAGGGAACTAGCGTATAAAAAAGCTTCCAAGAAAAACAAGAAAAAGTCTGGAAAAAACTTATCAAAGCTCAAAATTTAGGCACTTACTACACAGTAACAGAAGATAAACAGAAAGCTGAGCCCTGATTGGCTTGAATACACCCAAACTAGGAACAAGAATAGTGTTGTCCCCAATGGAGTTGCCAATTCTATTGTGGGATAAACTCCCCTAGGGTCTTGGGTGAATACCCTAGCAGACTGAAGATTATCTATACAAAGAAACACACATTCCATGCAATCATAATGCTACTATAAGCAAACTCTACGATAGGAGGCGTACCTAAGGTCCTACGTTTAAGAAGAGCCTCCCAGGGTCCAAACCCTTCTTGGAGTTCCTTTGCTGCTTTGACCTGCAAAACAAACAATTCAAGGGAGTGCAGCAGTATATGGACTAAACGTCATAAAGAAACCATCTTCATATTATAAGGAAAGGTAGTTAGTTATGCAATTAAACAACCGATCACATATGAATCATAACATGAATATCAAAACATGAAGAAGATTTATATCAAGAACAAAGACACATGTTTCTTTTATTATAGAAAAAGAAAGTACAGAAAAGGAACAATTTCACCTGAGTCGTCCTTTCACAAGCTCCAAGCAGAACCGTCTCTCGGATTCGTCCAGTCTCAAGCCTTTAACAAACTCCTTCCATGACTTAATCCATGATCTCTCAAGTAGTATGAAATCATCAACACACACAAGGAAACAAGAGTTTCCTGTAGAATGGGAAGGCACAAGGATCTTTAGACCTGGTAAGGGAAATCTCAGCATAGCAATCTTTCTCTCTCTTCTCTCCCACCTTTGGCCTTCCCATAGAAGCCTTTTTATACTTCTCCCAAAGTATTTTTTTAGTTGGGAATTCGTTGGGAGCAGTTGGACCACGGGCACTAACAGGTGATCAAAAGGTAAAACCCGTGATCTCCGCTCGAAATTAAGGAGATTTATTTCTTTTAAGTGTTTTTATACATATACAAGGGTTGGGTATACATAGACCCGCGTATACACGCGTTTAGCTCAAGGAATTGTCACGTATAGGGAAAAAACACTGCATTTTTAGATTTGGGACTAGGTCTAGAAGGAGGGGTTGCCCTAGGCCATGAGTGCAGCTTCACAAACCTCAAGAGTGAGGTTTGGAGCTATAACAAAGATCCCCGTCAAATCTCAATTGTTGTAAATCCTATTGATGCAACTTTGGTGATCCAAAATGGATCCTAGAACATTCTCTAAGTTTTCATGAACTCTCTAAAAAAATTATACCAAAGATTCAAAGTCTTATAAAGATCAAGCTATCAGAGGGAATCCTCAGACAGTTGCAATGGCGATCAGGTAGATCAACAAGGGCCGTCAATCTAGCCCACAGAGCGGCAGGCCATGGTAACACGCGTTGACACCAACCAACAAATGCAAGGACAAATTTAAGTAGGGGAGGTAATTTCCGACATGCGATTAGCGACAAGGCAAGGCAAACCTCTCAGTGAAGAGAAGCCCTGAGCACCCAGACCCAAAATAATTATAAAACGTGGAAAATATTGTTTCAGTTCCATCGGAGTGAGAATCCACAAAACTGGCAAGATACCAGATAGGCTTCAAGTGGTAAGTGGTTTCAACCAAGTTTCGCCCAATGCCACACAATGATTTCCACTCGTCCCGGCAAGGAGAGAGAGAAACGCTCACATTGGATGGGTAAACATCATGCTACTCAGCCGCCCAATATGAATGGAAAGTGTAGGATCTGGGGCCCCCAGATCAAAGGCGAAGACACATTCTGATGGATGACCAGATTTGACAAGATTATAAAGCAAGATCACATAGGATTTGAAGTCCGATATGGAAGATGCGTTGGAAAAAGGTCATGTCCATTGGCACTCTTGGAGTTAATAGAAAAAATTGTTGTTTCAAATATGTCCAAGAGAAATGACACTCATTCGTTATGAAATAGGTGGCCAACTCCCTGTGAAGCATTATACAGTGACTGATTATGTAGGACAAAGGGATTCAAGTAGATAGAGGCAGGGGAACCATAAAACTAAGAAGTGGAATCGAACAATCAGGAAGCAGATTGGCTTAAAAGCCACGAACTGACAGAGAGGGAAGGAAGTTAATAGTAGGAAAGTAGAGAGAAGAAGTTGAGCTAACACACAAAAGCAAAGGCAACATCGAGCCAGGATTAGGACAAAGACTGAGAGGGTTAGAGAGTCTGTGTACTCCAGAGAAGACTTGAGAGGTTCAAGCGAACTCCTCTGTATATGTCTGTCATGTATTGAGTCTCAGATTGGGCTTGTTAGCCTCCTGCTCATAGCAGGTATTCATCTTTCATGATTAACATGTTTACATGCCAAATATGTCATGGTCTGCAGGCTGCAATGTTCCATATTTGCTGCAGAGGCCAAAGAAGTGTCCATGAGAGTGTGCTAGTCTAAGTGCCTCTGCTGCATTCCAATTTTGATAAGTTATTCCATTTTTGAAGAATTTCCAATTAAAGGGAGATCCAAACAACGTAATCTTGGTCTCCCTAGGTTTCAATTTCCTATTGTAGAATATAGAGAATCATTATCTGTCCAAACAGCTTAAACTTGGAAGATTCTTAGATAGGTAGAGAAGCAAGGGTGCTCAAAAGCTTAATTTGAGCCCCTGGATGGAATAAGTATAGATGTAGATAGGAGGACAGTAATTAAAAGAAAAAAGTTGAAAAGTTGGGTTTGCTAGTTCAAGTGCACCCAAACCAAAAGAAGAAAAAATGCCAGGTAAAGTAGGCTGGGTAAGTAGTTTCGTGGTTGCAGAAATCAAGCTATGTGATCCATTTCATATTTTCAAGTGTTATATTCATTCAGATCATAGTTTTGTGGCACTTTCTCATGTTGATCAAATCAGGCAAGGCATCTCTAACTCCCCCTTCTTCTTATTTCCCAAATCACTCACTAACATCCCCTTGAGGAACTTGGGATCTGCCCAACTAGTCCAGTTTTCACTCCATCCTGGTTAAAAACCAAGTTGACATCTGAGTTGGCTTAGTGAAAAGAAGCCACATTTCTTGTGTAAAATTTATCTTTACACTATCCATTTATTTCCTTATGCTTAAGTTTCCATTCTAAGCTTAGCATGCATCCCCTCCTTTGCATTCCCAAACCTCATACTAACATCTAACCCTATTATCTAGCTCCCTAAATCATTTCCCCTCCCCCTATTCTACAAAAGACTATATAAAAACCCTAAAAATATTAAATATCCCACCCCATGGCAACTATAGCCAAATAAATAAAATTCCGGGAAATACTAGGTCTATTTGGGGCCTTAGTATTAACCCTTCCAAGTTCATTTCCCTTGGGATTTTTTTAACCTCTGGTTAAATGAATAACCGTGCTAAACCCCTCCCCCGCACAGCAAACCATACCACACCCTCCGCGCACATTGCATTTGGATTTTATTAATGTCCAATTAATAAATAACCATAGTCCAGCGTCAAAACACATTAACCTCTAAACCTAAGGTTTTAACCGCCTGCAGCCGTGAAAAATTTATGTTTATCGGGCGTGCTGTTCTGCTAAACCCTGAGCATTTTTCCTTCTCGTCCACCGTCGGATCACTCCCCACAGATTCGACGGCCTTCGATGATATCGGGCGCCCCTTCATAGCGGCAAGATAGTACCCAATGGTCGACGGTTTCACCATTGTACACCGGGACAGCTATTAGCCGCCCCTGACACATACTGCTCCCGTACCAAAAGCGGTCCGATGCAAACCGCTTACCGCCCTCCCTTGTTGCTTACGTCACCGCATGACGATGCGCCACCTCACCTGCCACTGTGTTGTACCTTGCTGCGTCACCTTGCTGCATCACCCTACTGCATCACCCTGCCACGTCACCCTGCTGATGTCATCATCCATACTAGGTCCCACTGCTGACATCATGCTGACGTCACCTGTCGTACCGCTGATGTCACCCATTGTACCACTAATGTGATCTGCCAAAAGGAAAGCGCGCAAGTGCAAAATCGATGCTTCGGAGGCTCGGAATCAAATTCTGAGGCAGTTTTTGATGTGCAATTAGCATTAATCGCGCATCGCTACGGGAAATAGGCCAAAATGGAGAATCTTAATTTTCAGTAGTTATTTTTGCCTCGAAAGGGCAGAAAAGGGGCGATTTAACAGTTTTTAGCATATCAGAGAAAGGAAGAATCCCAGATTCAATTAAAGAGTATCAGTGAAGCGGCAAAGAGTATCAGATCGACCATAAGAAAGTGGTGAAGCCATTTAAGGCTCTCAGACCACAGTTAATGCACAATAAAGCCACTCAAGAGCAGTGGAACAGAGACCAATGCGCAGTTATGATGAATGGCCAGCGCATAACAGCAAAAGACAGATAGCCTCATTTTTTAAACAGCTACCCCCAGCACAGCATTAGATAGATATTTTTCATTACTTATAAGACAAGTTAGATTAACTACATTTATTTCCTAAAGATCTTCTAACAGATCTTTTTTGTAGATATTTTGCCTATAAATACAGCCCTGAACAATGTAATAAGGGTTGGTGGGTTGTTTGGTTGATCTCTTATTTTGAGAGCTGCACTGTAAATATTAAGAAATTCTGTAATCAAAGATTGCTGGAATGCTTGCATCTGAACTGGCTGGTTGTGCTTTTAATGGCTGAAGAAATTGGTATGGAATTCTCGTGCTTGCTCACGGTTCAATAAGTTTTTCCTCCCTTCATTTATCAGTTTATACATAGATGTACCAAATATATATCATAATCTAAGTTGCAGGAAGAAAGAATAGACCAAAATTGGTTTTCATGTCCTCTATGCTCAATTCGTGTAGCTTTTCCATGTTCTCCTCTGAAATTAGTGATAAATATGCATTTTTAATTGTGCATGTTTAAGCTATTCCCTTCATTATATGAATGTTGTCTGGGAATTCTTCATTGCCCCATACAGCTTTCATCCACATTCCCTCTTTGGCTGGATGAGAGATCCTTAATTGCCTCTCATTCCCTGACCTCCATTTCATCCTTGTTCCAGCATAAATCATTGTGCCATGTGTAGCTATCATGCTCCATATTCCCTTCTTCTACCAAAGAAAACACACCCTTCAGTTCACAGTCATGACTCCATGCCCAATGGTTTGAACTTCTTACACTTTGCATGCCAACTCTGTTTGATTAAGATCAACCATCCCACTAAACCAAATCAAAACCCATGTGCATCATATCTAGCCTAAAATCATCTCTTAAACAAAGTTAAATCCTAAAGAGAGAGCCCTCTCTGACTGCTAGTAGGCTAGGACCTGCAGTCCAAAGATTGGTTTGTGGTTACCTTGGCCGTATTCCCTTAGGAGTCAAAGGAAACAACCTGAGTGATAACATAATGGCGACTCCGCTGGGGACAATCATCTGTTCATTACTGTAAATCCCCATTTTTGATTAGTTTGCCTTTCGAATAATTCCTAAACTTGTTTTGAAAAATCACAAAAAATCAAAAAATCTCAGAAAATCTAAAAATATTTTGTTTCTTATTGCATATTAAGTCCTGATCTGTGTGGTGGACAAAGATCAGGCCCTTCAAAGTTGATTTACTTATCCACCTGGCGACTCCACATAATCCTCATAGTAAAGACTCCACTAGAGAAATGAACCCAAGAGAAATATATGAGCAGATCAGGCTTTTGACCTGGATTACTATCCAACAGGTCATGTCCTTTCTCTTCCATAAAATTTTGTTGTGTATATTGTATTTTAAAAACGATTTTAAATCAGATTTTCATGACTTGCCTTTTGAAAATATTGTTGAAAGGCCTCCTTGCACATTACAACAGCAGCCTTTAAAAGCTGCTAAGAATCATCATACAGCCAAGGAGGAAACAAATGTCAAAGCCAATCATTCTATCCTTGTTCATGTTGAGCCCATTCAACCAATCCCTGTACATACTCTCGTGCCTTGTAAAGTTCCTGATAGATATAAGCCTTTTGTTTTGCCTCCTGTGCTTAATCCTCTGCCCAAAAATCATCCTGATTATCTCCAAAGATTTAATGGAGAGAATGGTATCACTGCCCAAAATCATATCCAAGCCTTTGAAGGCTATCTTAATATATTTGAAGTGGAGGATGAGGATGTTAGTATCAGGCTGTTTGCCCTTTCTTTGCAAAGCGAAGTTAGGACTTGGTTTAAAACATTGCCTGAGGCTAGCATTTCTAATCTTCAGCAGTTTTCCAAACTCTTCCTTGATAGATGGATGATCAAACTTAATTTCCTCTTGCTCATTGAAGAATATAATTAGTTAAAAAGAAGTCCAAATGAATCTGTTCAACGATTTCATGACTGATTCAATCAAGTTTATCATTCTCTGCCTTCAAATATTAGACCTCCCCCTGATTTAGCTCTAGTGCATTATCCAAGAGCTTTTGACCTAGAAATAGAATTATGTTTAAAAGAAAGGAGCCCCTCCACTATGAAACAAATGCAGGACATGGCAGTGGACATAGAGGCAAATCTGAAAATCAGGGAGGAGAAGCGCAAAGCAGAGCAAGAAGAAAAACTTCATGGTTTGTTACAAAGTTCAGAGGAAATGATCACAATGAAAGTGGACTATTTAGAGCACCAGAACACATCTGTTTTGCAAGAGGAAAGTAATGACATTCATGAACAAACCTACCACAAAACAGATGACATATTCGCACAGCCATACATGATGGAGTAATCTCCTGATATACTATATGAACATAACATCTTCTCTTCTTTCAACTTCTTGCCAAAGTACGATGAGTATGATGATGATGATGAGCCTAATGACCAAATCAGCCTTGTAGAGGAGTCAGAACCTAGTTTGGCAAAAAGCAAAATTCAGGGTCAGCAGCCCAAAATCAATGATCAACATGCCTATCTCAGATATGAAGTAAAGGAGGAAAGCGCAGAAAATTTTGATTTTGAGTGAAGGAACTTTACCTTTGTGTGTTGATTCTTTTCAATTTATTAAGGACAACTATCATGCAGTTAATAAGAAAATATCAGCAAGTGTTGATATTGATCATCTGGAGGAAGCCCAAAACATTGTTCAAAATACATTACCTCTAGTTTTGCAGCCCCACGGGGCCATCGAATATCAGATTGAGGAAAATTTGAAAGCGGTTGTTTGTAACCAAGTGATACAAGTGGATCCCCTCCCTCTTTGTGTTCATCCATCTAAGTTTTTCAAAGAAGAAGAGGAGCAGCCTGCACAAGTCAGTCAAGGGCCAGATGAGCCTGCTTGTAACAAATTGCAAATATCAGTTCAAGTTTTATATGATTCATGTGCTAACAGGGGGTATGATGAAGTAAAGAGGTGTTCTTCTCCACTAACAGGCTGTGTGCCTCAGTATCAAAATGTTGATGATATCCCTATTCCAAGGCATGATAGTGATCCCAAACTTTTGTACAGTTCTTCAATTCAGTTCAGCAATAATGTATATATGTTGTAGGACCCTTTTGTACAGTTTCTTGTTTCAGCAAAGAAGGTCAGCAGTTTTCTAATCTTCTCAAAGATTAACAAAGCCATATCATATTGCAAGATCTTAGTTTTTCTCGCCAGCAAGCACAAGCAGCAAAGCTCGCCAAAGTTTATCATGTTAAGTGGCTGCACTGATTATTTCATTTCACCTAACAGCAAAGTAAGTGCTGGTTAGAGTAGGTAGGTAGGATTTCACTCTTTTGTTTGGATAGCAAGCTTGCTGCAGTTGAAGCCCGAAGTGAACACCCTAAGCTCTTCAAGTCCGCAGTCATGTTCATAAATAAAGCAGCCAGCAAAGGGAAGTTTTCAGAGTACAACAACAATTAAATACCAAGGCATTCTAACTTGCTGTTCTTGGCCTTTCACAAGGAAAGGCCATCCCCAAGTGGAGCCACTGTTAGCCTCCTGCTCATAGCAGGTATTCATCTTTCATGATTAACATGTTTACATGCCAAATATGTCATGCTCTGCAGGCTGCAATGTTCCATTTTTGCTGCAGAGGCCAAAGAAGTGTCCATGAGAGTGTGCTAGTCTAAGTGCCTCTACTGCATTCCAATTTTGATAAGTTATTCCATTTTTGAAGAATTTCCAATTAAAGGGATATCCAAACAGCTTAATCTTGGTCTCCCTAGGTTTCAATTTCCTGTTGTAGAATATAGAGAATCATTATCTGTCCAAACAGTTTAAACTTGGCAGATTCTTAGATAGGTAGAGAAGAAAGGGTGCTCAACAGCTTAATCTAAGCCCCTGGATGGAATAAGTATAGATGTAGGTAGGAGGACAGTAAATAAAAGAAAAGAGTTGAAAAGTTGGGTTTTCTAGTTCAAGTGCACCCAAACCAAAAGAAGAAAAAATGCCAGGTAAAGTAGGCTGGGTAAGTAGTTTCATGGTTGCAGAAATCAAGCTATGTGATCCATTTCATATTTTCAAGTGTTATATTCATTCAGATCACA
>APFE031499159.1:0-34553 GCA_000404065.3 Pinus taeda
TCCTGAAAATGGAGCAGAAAATCTAGTGGTCACTGGAGAGAAGACCATGTTGTGGCATCAAAGGCTTGGACATATGGGAGAGAAGGGCCTTCGAATACTTCATGGTAAAGGTATGGTAGAAGGTATGAGTAATAGCTCTCTGGATTTTGATTTCTGTGAAAATTGTGTATATGGGAAGCAGAATCGGGTGAGTTTCCCCTCTGGTGGTAAGAGGACGAAACAAATATTAGAGCTTGTGCACAGTGATGTGTTTGGACCTGTGAAAGTCCCATCACTGGGTAAGTCTGTGTACTATGTATCATTTATAGATGACTTCTCAAGGAATACATGGATATATTTCCTTAAGAAGAAATCTGAAGTCTTTGACAGGTTTAAAGAATTTAAGGCTCTGGTGGAAAAATCAGACAGAGAAGAAGATAAAGGTACTGAGGATAGATAATGGTGGAGAATTCTGCAGCAAGGAATTTGAAGAATTTTGTAAGAAGTGTGGTATAGCAACGGCCAAAGACTACTCCATATACACCTTACAAAAATGGGAGTCACAGAGAAGAATGAACAAAACGATTGATGAAAGGGCAAGAGCTTGCTCAGTGGGTGCCGGGTTAGGACAGGAATTCTAGGCAGAGGCGGTGTATAACTGCATGTTACTTGGTCAAACAGGTTCACCTTCATCAGCGTTGGAGGATAAGACTCCACAAGAAGTATGGACTGGTAAGAAACCCTCTCTTTCACATCTAAGGTATTTGGATGTGATGCATATGTACATGTTCCAAAGGAGAAACGAACCAAGTTGGATAGTAAATCTGAAAAGTGCATCTTTATTGGGTATAAGGATGGTTTAAAGGGTTATAAGCTTTGGAACCCAGTCACACAAAAGGTTGTGTACAGTTGAGATGTGGTGTTTAGAGAGGTAAAAGATTTTATCAAACGTCAAGTCCAACCAAAGGAACCTGTGAAGATAGAGTTTGAACTAAAGGAGGAAGAATCATACTCTGTAGCAAGGAGGAATCAGAAGATGAAGAGCCACAAACTCTGGCTATGATAAGATCAGCTCGAGAAAGAAGGAAACCAGAAAGGTATAGTCCATCTTCTTTCTATTCAAATTTTGCTTTGTCTGTTACTGATGATGATCCTAGAACTGTGAAGGAGGCAGTGGATTCAGAGGATGGAAAAATCTGGAAAGAGACCATGGTTGATGAAATGGCATCTTTGCACAAAAATGAGGCTTGGGATCTGGTGGAGTTGCCGGCTGGAAGGAAACCCATTGGCAGCAAATGGGTGTTCAAGAAGAAGACAAATGCCGAAGGGAAGGTGGAGAAATACAAAGCTCGGTTGGTAGCAAAAGGTTATTCCCAGGTGCCGGGAATTGATTTTGGTGATATTTTTTCTCCTGTTGCCAAGGTAACTTCTATTAGATTACTTTTATCTGT
Organism: Pinus taeda; assembly: GCA_000404065.3. Taxonomy (NCBI): domain Eukaryota; kingdom Viridiplantae; phylum Streptophyta; class Pinopsida; order Pinales; family Pinaceae; genus Pinus; species Pinus taeda. The sequence continues at coordinate 1,431 of APFE031499159.1, forward strand.
TGCTGCTGCTTTTGATTTTGAGGTAGAACAGATGGATGTGAAGACAGCATTTCTTCACGGGAATTTGGAAGAGGAAATCTACATGAAGCAACCTGAAGGCTTTGCGGTGAAGGGTAAGAAAGAACTAGTATGCAAGTTAAAGAAGTCTCTGTATGGGTTAAAACAGTCACCAAGGATGTGGTATCCAAAATTTGATGCATTTAGACGGGGACTTGGCTTCACCAGAAGCAAAGCAGATCATTGTGTGTATTTTAAATTAATTGGTGACTGTGTTATTTATCTGGTCTTGTATGTGGATGATATGTTGTTGTTGGAAATGACAAAGAAATTATCCAGGATTTGAAGACCCAATTGTCCTCCAAATTCGACATGAAAGATCTTGGTGCTGCAAACTATATTTTGGGCATGGAAATTAAAAGAGATCGAGCAAAGAGGAAGCTCTGGTTAAACCAGAGGAAGTATGTCAAGACAATACTGTAGAGGTTTAATATGCAGGATAGTAAACCGATGAAGGTTCCTATTCCTGTAGGTGTGATGTTATCAACTGAACAGTGTCCCAAGACACAAGAAGAGGAAGAGGACACGTCCCGTGTTCCATATGCAAGTGCAGTCGATAGCTTGATGTATACAATGGTTTGTACTAGACCAGACATTGCACATGCAGTGGGAGTATTGAACATATTTATGTCAAAACCAAGGAAGGAGCACTAGACACCAGTGAAGCGGGCTTTCAGGTATTTGTGTGGCACTAGTGATTATGGTTTGTGCTACCAAGGAAGACCAGGATTGGACAGAGTGTTGGATATTCATGGCTTTGTTGATGCAGACTGGGCTGGAGATCTGGACAGAGAAGTCTACAAGTGGGTATGTGTTTAACCTATTTGGAGGTGCAATCAGTGATGAGTAAGAAACAATCTATAGTGCACTCAACTACAGAGGCAGAATACATGGCAGCCACTCATGCGAGCAAGGAAGCAGTTTGGTTGCAGAGATTGTGTTCAAGTATGGGGTTAGTACAGGGAGCTATAAGGATAGACTGTGACAGCCAAAGTGCAATTTTCTTGGCAAAGAACCCTGCTTATCATTCAAAGACAAAGCACATTGATGTTCAGTATCACTTTGTGAGGGATATGATAGAAGACAAAAAAAAATTGATGGTAAAGGTGGACACTTTGAAGAATACTGCAGATGCATTGACAAAATTTGTGAGCTCTGAGAATTTCTCTTGGTGTAGAGAAACAATGTGCGTTTCAGGGTTGGAAAAATGACTAAGCTCTCCTGTGGCCCCCTGTGGAAATAAAACAACAAGTGGGAGATTGTTGGGTTGTGTTATATTATTTCCATGATTTTCGGTCCATGGTATTGGATGCTTCGACATGTATAAATATGTATTGTAACATTGAAAGGAACAATAATGAAAAATCAAGTTGGTAGTCCCAGTTTTGGGATCCAGTGGGAAATCTCTGTGTATATATGTTTTATGTGTTATGCTCTTGCATTTTTATTTTTCCTGTGATTTAGAATTCATATGCAGGTAATTTTTGTATGGGGTTAAAACCTACATTAGTATGCTGCATAGCTCCTTCTCCTAGGAAGTAGATAAGGATGGATTGATCTTCAATGTTATTTCTGGATTGAACTCTATGTTTTTAGCATAGAGAGACGTAGGGTCGACCACACAAAGATTAGTTGAGGGGTCGTTTTGGGTTTCTTTTACTATGTCTTCTAATGGTGATACATTGGGAGGTGGATTCTGAATCAAATTTTCAATCATATCATCCTCATCTTGCGGTTTTACCCCCATGGATATTTCTAATGTACAAAGTGGTGTAGAATAAACTTCATCCTCATCCTCCTCCTCCAACCAAAGAGGTTGATCATGTTCTAGTAAGGGTTGGGCAGGAGGATATAGGGTTAACTGCTTGGACACATGCCCGTTCTTTATGGTCACGTTCTCAACTCGGTAGCTAATGTAGGCATTGGCTGTAGCCAACCAGGGTCTTCCCAAAATGAGAGGTTACCCAGTGAGCTTTGCCTTTGGCTGGAGAACTAAGAAATCAGCAGGGTACTCCCAAGAATCAACGGAGACCATCACATCTTCCACAATCCCCACATTGGTCACTGTGGAGTGGTCTGCTAGTTGCAACACTGTCATCGTCTTCCTCAAGGAGCCTTTATGGCACATAAATGTTTCAATTCTCCCAAGAGCTCAGTCTCTTCTAGAGTCAGCTGGATGGTCATGGATAGTCTCTTAGGAAAGGGTGGATTTTCTTTAGGTTTTCTTTCCTCTTTATCTTCCTCAACCTCCCTGGGTGGAGGCTAGCTATCCTGGAGAACATTTTGAGATCGTAAGTTAATTTATTTAATCTCCAAAACATAAGTTGGGCATGATGGTTCCCCGGTATACACTTGCCGAGCCTGTCTGTTGTTCGGGTTTGGATTTGGCTAGGCAGGCATTTGTGGTTGCCTTGGTGGAGCAAGGGTAACAGTTGTGGTTGGGAAGGTGGTGGAGGAAGAATAGCGGGAAGAGAGTTGTATCGAGGCCTCCACCCCTGATGAGATACATTCCAATGAGGTTGCGGCTGAGCATAGGATTGAAATGAATAGGTGGCTGGTTGGGCATGATATTAAGATGTGAAGGACCAAGGAGGATGCATGGACTAGGAAGGATGAGCAGAGGGGTCCAAGAAGGTATGGAGGTGACTTGGTTGGGGTTGTAGTATGCCTGAGATGTCCCTTGCATCGCCTGCTGGTATGGTCTAGGTCCATGCAGCCTCCTTTGGCTTATGTAATAGATCTTTTCAGTGACTCCTTCGGCCCCTTGGTATATAGATTTAAGTCCGGGCAAGGAAGGGCACTTATCTGTAGAATTATTTTCTTCATAGACTGAACAAACCTCTATAGAGTTCAATGGGCATTCATTCTTAGGATGTCTCCTGGTGCATCCAGGGAAAAAAATGGCCAAAGCCCTCTCTGCTTCCTCTTGTTTTCTTTTGATATGTAAGGTATCCATTTGCATGGCAAGTGTCTACAGTATTTCACTCTTCATGTCTTCCAACATGTTTCCAATTTCACCTTTGATGGATGAATTGGAAGAAGAGGCACTGGCTATGGGTTGAATCCTCCTACCTTTATTTCTGGCTGCTCTAGAATGGTTTCTAAAAAAAATATTTATGTCCCCATAGGATAGCTAGTAGATGTCTCCCCTGGACAGTAGATGGAGGGTGTCCAAAAGGTCTTCCTGAATTCCCCTGAGTAGGATCAACTTCAGAGACTCAGGGTCAAGTGTACACCAGGCCCTTTTGTAACTGAGCTGGAACCTCTCTTCATAGTCTTCCAGGGACTCATCACTTCCCATGGTGATTCGAAAGATTTCTTCTTTAGTATATTTTGACCTAAAATAGTCTTGATACTTGTTATTGAAGGCCTGCTACATCTGAGCCCAAGTTGTGATACTATTTCCAAGTAATCCCATGAACCAGCGCATTGCTACATCCTTGAGAGTAGAAGGGAGCTATTTCAACTTTTGCTCATCTTCTCCATAGTCATAAGTTCGAAATATAACAACAAACTCGAACAAGAAGGTGTCAGGATCTTCTGTAGTCAGACCATGGAAGTGAGGTAGGGCTAAAGGAATTATATTCTCAATTTTGGTGTCCCCATTGGTCTCCCGAATGGGGAAGGTACCCTCTATTCTCTCTCTATTTCCCCTAGCATTTCTGTTTTAAGCCATTGGCTCCAGAGGAATGTTTTATTCTTCTTCTTCCCCTATAGGTTCTTCAAATATGTCTGGTTGTTCACCTAAGGGTTCTTCTTGATTGCAACCACTGAAGAAGAGAGAATGTTGGTTGTGTGAAGTAGTGGGGGTGTTGGGCAAGAATTTTCCTAAGTTATCTCTACTCCTACGAGGCATGAAAGGAAATATTTTTGGTTGGTTTTTTGTTTCTTTTTCCCCACACTAAAAGTACCTGCATAAATGGAAATTGTGATTGAACAAAACAAATTGCAACTAGTTGAAATGAACTTTCTAAATGGAAATTTCCAAAATTGAAAAGGAAAGCAAGCAAATGTGATACTAAAAGAAAAGAAATAACTAGTTTACTTTTTCCGAAATAAACTATTAGCAGAATGTTGCAATAGGAAGTAGAAGAAAGCAGTAATCATAGAATATTCTGACGCTACCCCGGAAACAATACCAAAAATTAGTGAACACCAGTATTGTAGCAAGAATTTTGCAACTCCTGGGCTGCCAACTTTACTTTTATCAACCCAATAGTTCATAACAAACTTCGAAGCGTCGGTGCTATATGCACAAATACTAGTTCTCACTACAGGTTGTCACTTGGTCAACCGGCGTGAGATCACTAGGAGCTCAAGCCAACTTCCATATATTTCAGAAGAAGCTCTATGTGTGATGAAACGAAAGAAATATTACTCTACAGATGCTATTCTAACTGCAAAAAGGAGAAAGACTGGAATGTAAAGCAAAACCTAGTAAACCCTAATTAACAAGCTAATTCTACTTTTGCCAAAAACACTATGAAAGCCATGAAAGAAATTGAATTACCTACTCAAGGAAGTAAAAAACATCTAACCATGCTATTTCTAGAAGTAAATAAGCAAAAAAACATATTTTTCATTTTTTATGTGTTTTTATGTGAATTTAACATGTATCTAATTTATTGTGTGTGAGTGTGGCAGCGAACAGGTGGTGTTAGAGGGTGGTTTTGGAGCTTAGGAGGATTTACGATGGTGTGGATGGGTCCTAGGAGGCCTTAGGTGACCTTTTGGAGGCTTTTCCTGCACTCGGCCTTCAAAAGAAAGCCTATAGGAAAAACTACAAGAGGACACAGGAAACCTACAAGAGGAAAACAGGGAAACTACAGGAGGACTATAAGAGGATGTTGAGAGAAATTTCCGTTGTTTTGAGAGTGTGAGAGTGGATGAAAAATGTGGATGGAGGTTGGAATGAGGTGTTAGGGTGCCTAATTTCTACCATGAATCACCAGGAGAGAGATAGATGATTGGGTTTGCTCAAGAAGAGAGGAAGAAGTTCTATGAAAAATGAAGGAAACTAGGGCAAAATTGAGGTGAGGTTTGGGAGACCTATAGGGCATGAATCAGATAGATGTTGTGATTGCTGGTATGTTGTCCTACTGTTGGAAGAGATCTTCTACATAGAAACTGACAGTCAACCAAGAAAATTAAGCAACCAATGAAATGAGTGCATCCTAGGAAAAACAGAGTTTGCATCAGGAGGGCCTAAACTACGATGTATAGAAGGAAATGTTGAGAAATGTTGTAATAAAGGAAAGCAGGAAAACGGACTATTGAAAATCAATAAGCGAGCATGATAAAGAAGATCTAAAGAAAAGAAAAACTAGACTATCAACCTACTAAAGAGCTACAAACACTAGAAGTCCTAGGAATGAGGAAAATCTATGTTTTTGGTGCAGAAAGAGAGTCTTTGCCTCAAATCATGGTCCCAGATGGAGGAAGAGAGGCCAAATCATTGTTGCTAGCCTTTTGAATCTTCTCTGGTCACTACTTAACCTGCTACATAGAGCATAAATGGAAGCAAGCTACTAAATCATCAAAAGTAACCTATTCTTAACCATAAAGGAAATACATCTAACAACAAATTAATCTACAAACTAAAGTAAAGCATACAAATACAAGTAATGAGAAGCATGGCTGCTTGAATTGGGCCCTAACCCAAGAGCTTCAACCCTCTGAGTAACTCAATGCTATCTCAAAAAGGATTCCATATTCATTATCAAAAAATAGCAAGATTACATAAAACTGTCACAAAATAGTAAGCTCAAAATTTGAGCAGAGTTTACACAAGCAAAAAATATCCAACCCTAGTGAGGCCCTAGGACTCTCTATTTATCCTCTGAAGCTACCAACATATTCCTTAAAATCAGGGAGGCTTGGCTTCCAAAACTCGAGATAACTATCAATCATCTTCCACGTGTTCGGCTGCCTTCTTAGTGCATGATTCGGCTACTTGTACTCCGAGTTGAATGAAGGGGAATTCAAAGTGAGGAGCAACAAATGAGGGGGATTCCATCATATAAGTCCTCTCCTTTGTCTACTTTGAGTTATTGATTTAGTTTGACCACTAGATCCTTGACTTTGACCTCGAAATCCATCAATAATCTGCATTAAATAAATGTTAGACCACATGGCATAATAACTAGCTCAACCCACCCTATAAACATAAATATAAAAAGAAAATCATACAAGAATCTAAGAGAATGGTTGATTTGACTAGGTTAGGAGGTAAAATGATCCCATATAATTACCCATTTATGAGGCTCATCAAGGTCTCTTACCCTTTGATGGCTTAACTGATGGTGCAGGAGTTTCCTTCTCCTCTATTGTTTCACCCTTATCTCACTTATCAAATGACCTTGATGTATTAGGGTTACTAATGCCCTCCTTAAAATTTGATTTGTTATACTGCTTCTTACTAATTTCATGTTTTCTATCGAGGTCCTTAGTTCTCTCCTTTGGAAAACATTCTTCCATGTGTTGGGAATCTTCCTCTTGAGAAAAATTTTGTGACAAGAATGTATTCTAATTACTACCCTGCTTTATTTCATGGACAACTAACAATTTTATGAACCCATGATGGTAGATGATAGTTTTGACCTTTTTATAGATCTAATCCCTCTTGCCATATTATTTAGATTCATCCAAAGGAAGTATGGAAAGTTCATTTCATGTCCTCCCTAAAAATGTAGCAAGTGTCTCAAATCATAAATAAAGGTGACTGCATACTTTCCTTCACAAGTTGCAAACCTTTAAAAACCATCGAGCATCAATCTATATTCTTCCTTGACCCAATTTATGATAATACCTTTAGTCCAATCTAAATTTAGATGTTCATGAGTCAAGATTTTTTGACAAAGTTATTTCTTTAGGCTTACACCTTTGATGTATTTCTTCATTGTGATCAGTAATCCTGTGGCTTAGGATATGGTAGCCTCTATGACTCTAAAATTCAGACCCAATAATTGGACCTTCTCGAAATCAAAATTTTGAGTGAAGGCACGTGAGACACCCTCATGGTACCCTTTGGAATTTCTAAGGAATGACATCCAACCAGCTTGGTAGAACTTCTCCTTACATGACCGATATTCCTCAGTTTCTATGTAGGACTAAAATTCTGGCTCATACCTACCTACCCCCATGTTGGCTTTAAGAGCGGATCTGAGGCTTGAGAAGGCTTTTGTACCAGAATTGGTTTTGTGGAATATGGGATGAAGTTGAGACAAAGTACTTGAAATCATCAACATAGAGTTTTGGAAATAGGGATACATGGTACTGGAATTGGTCGACACAGAGTACTAGAAATGGCTGACTGAGTGTTGAAGGAAAAGAAAGAGAGAAATAATTCTCATTTGGATGGTGAAGCCATCCATAGGATAATTTATAATTAAAAAGGGAATAGTAACGGTTACATTGCCTGCATAGTTGGGAAGTGAGTTGTGTTGAATGATAGTGATACATTATATGTGAAGCACGTTCATAAATCATTCCCATGAGTGATATCAAATCTAAGGAAATGAATATTAAGCATGATACATAGAATGTGGTCAGGTACACAATTATGGGACGGTTCACACCAAAGTTTCGATAATCACTCATCGTCATCATTCATATTTATGGTTATGAAATGGTAGTATCATCATTATTAAATAACCCATGGAGGTGGATTTTCTATCATAATATATTATATCATATAGTATACTTTATTATATTAGGATCAAAATTTTCCCAATCACACCCATAGCCATCTCACTCAATCATACAAAAGGATTTTTTCTTGGAAATGAAGGTAAGTGGTTTAGGATTAGGATAGGGCTAAAAATTGATGGTAATAAAAATTTATGAGGATAATTATATGTCATCACACAATTAATATGAATCTTAATAGCATAAAGTAAAATATTGATCTCATGGCTCCATTATTGGATCTCGCATAAAAATATTTCCTTTAGTACCAGATGATGCTTTAGTAAAGTATGCAAGTGAAAGTATTCAAATTGAGATTTTGTAGGTTTTCTCTTGTAACTTAATATATTCTGAAGGCCCAACTGGAGTAGATGATAATGATTACTGAAGAGAGTAAACAACACACCATGGTACAAGAATTCAGAAATTGTAGTGAAAATGTTAGAAATTGAGGCAAATGAAGTCATTGATAAGGTTCGAAAGGTTCTGCAACTGAAAGGAATTCTGTAGTTTGAATCCTCCTCTTTCTTGGAATCATGTTGACCTTTGTTTCTGTGGTGAATTTTGTTTTATTGGAAAAAGACACAACTACTATTGTTTTGTGGATTTTTCTCGAGCCTAGATTTGTTAATGCTCGCTAGTATTTTCAATTTTTAGGAGTCTGAAAAACTTAAAGAAAAATCCATTTACTCTCTCGTGGATTTTTCTCTAGCCTGGGCTAGTACATGCTCACTAGTGTTTTCAATTTTGAGGAGTCTAAAAAACTTAAAGAAAACTCCATTCACTCTCCCATGGATTTTTCTAGAGCCTGTGTCAATACACGCTCGCTAGTGTTTTCAATTTTTAGGAGTTTGAAAAACTCAAAGAAAACTCCATGAGTCCCATTTTCCAGAAATAATCTAACTAGGCTTGGATAAAGGAATACGATTACACGTGGAAGATGTATTCCTTATTTCTTATCTACATGAGAACACATTTAACTTTTTCTTTTGTTAGTGACACCAAAATCATTATATACATTAGCACGTCTATATACATATATGTACAAAGATGAAATTAGCTATTCAACAAAACTTAAAATGGCTGATCAACATGAGGGGACTTCCCATTTCCGACCAATTTCATTTCAAATTTCTAAAGAACATGTTTTGTAAAATCTTCTTTTAATAGTGGCTTATGATAAAATTTCAGTCGATGTCCACTTACAACAAAATAAGTTTTGTCCACATCAATAGTCTTGATCTTGACTGAGCCATTTTCATAGATTATCTCCACCTCATAAGGTCCCATACATCTAGTCAACAACTTCCCCTTGAAATTCTTAAACCTGGTGTTGTATAGAAAATCCCAATCAGTTGGTTGAAAGAGTTTCTTTTTGAGGAATTTGTCATGCCATTTGGTTCTCTCATCTTGGATAAGAATTGTTCTTTGAAGTGCATCTTGTCTAATTTCATCCAATGCGTTTAGCTCCATACGTATTTGTTTTTGTGCCTTGTCCAGATCAATTCCTAGATGCATGGTTGTTATATAGGTTTTAACCTTGAACTCTATAGGAAGGAGTACCTATTTTCCATAAACCAACTCATAAGCCCAGTGTCTTGTTATGTTTCTCCAGGTTGTCCTATAAGACCAAAAACCTTCAAGTAACCTGGCATCCCATTTTTTATGATGTAGTTGTACAGGCTTTGTGAGAATATCTTCAATAACTTTATTATTGGATTGCACTTGCCCATTTTCCTGTGGATGGTAAGGTGTGGATTTCCGATGCCTGGTTTGATATTGCTAAGTAATGGTTTTGATAAGTTTAGAGGTAAATTGGGTGACTTGATCAATTACTATTTCCCTGGGTACACAAAAATGGGTAAATATCTCTTAAAATAAGAAATCCACAAAATATTGTTCATTATCAGAGTATAATTCTTTTGCTTGCACCCATTTGGTTACATAATTCGTACATACCAAAATATTTTTTTTCTTTTTAGACATAGGAGAAATCAAACAAACAAAGTCTAATGCCCATTTATCAAAAGTTCCAATGACTAACTGTTCTTAAAGAGGCATTTCATTTTTTGTGGTAGGTTTCCCCATCCTTTGACAATCATCATAGCTAGCCACATACTTCTTTGCATATTTAAAAATGGTGGGTCAATAAGATCCAGACTGTAACACTTTAGATGAAGTAATTTTATCGATGAAATGTCCACCACATGGTTCATTATGGAAATCTTTTGGAATGTACTCCATGTCATCCCCTCATACACATCTTCTGATTACCAAATCTAGTCCAATATGGTATAAACGATCATAGTTAGTATTCAGTTGTATGATTCTTTTTTTTGTGTTGAAGAAAACTTATGTGGAAACTTCTCTAACCAAATAGTTAGCTACATCTTCATACGAGGCAGTATAAGTGGAAATGGAAAATAGATTTTCATCATGAAAATCATCAACAACTAGTGCACTATCACCTATATGAACAACTCTAGACAAGAAATCAGCAACAGGGTTATCTCTTCCTGGTCTATCAATAATAGTAATACTGAACTATTGTATTAGTAACAACCATATTGTAACTTGGGAATTAGTGATAGCTTTATTCATTAAGAATATAATAGTTGAATGATCTATATCTACAAAACTTCATACCTGGTTATATAATGTCTAAACTTATTTATGGGATGAACTACTGATAAGAATTTATTTTCTGTTACTGTATAGTATAGTTCTATAGGGGAGATATTTTTGCTAACAATGTAAATAAAATAGGGCAGGCTCCAATTTGGTCCTCTCAGAACTAGAGCAGTTGAAAATTTTTGTTAAAGGGTTTCAAAGGCAATTTGGCACTCAGAATCCCAATGAAAATATGCATATTTAGTTAAAAGTTTGAACATAGGAGCGATTATTATGGTAAAATTTTGAATAAATATTCTATAGTACCTAACATGCCTGTTGGGCTAATTTATATACCTAAACTAACACAAGTATTTATTATCAATCCGGGTTGTTTATACTTTGAGGCAAGTTCACTATGTATGAAGATCAGAGATAATCAAACTTTAAAAGATAATTTATTCAAAAGCAATACATCCTATAACTCTAATTCAGCTTGTTTACAGTAGAGGAAGAATATTAAGATGGTTCTTGACTCAAGAAGTCCACCTTTGCCTCAACTATTACTTAATGAATCAAAGATTAAAATCAAGAATTTGAGATGGATAAGTTAATGAAATAAGATCTTAACTTAAGAGACTCATAAAGTATTTCATCATAAGTTATTCATCTCACTTATTCAAAACCATAACAATACCACTTGCATGCATATCAAGAAAACTAGTTGTAACTCATCATTTCAGCAGAAGAGATGCTCAACTTGAAAACTGGTGTTTCTTCAATTCAATAAAGTTATGAATCAACTAACAACTAAAGAAATCAAATACCATTCATGAATCATAAAGCAATCTGAAATAAAGCCATGGAAAACCAGTTCTACATTAAACAAATTGCAGGAAATTAAACTAGTTAACAATGAAGTGTACTTAGCTTGGAATGGGGGCCCTCCACCCTTGCCTTGCACACTTGAGAGGTAATATCAGAAGCTTAAATCAGTCAAAAATACATAGCATTGAGCAGCAAAATGATAATAGCACAAGTCTTCCAATTAATTCTTCAAACCAAAAGTATCACAGCATAAAAGTATCATAAGTCAATGTATGAGCCATCAAAGTTGTGGCTCTTAAATAAGGAGTCTCATGAAACAACTTGATATACATTCACTCTAACAAACTTATATACTCTAATCCATCTATTCAATTCGAATTCACTACCCTCATCCCAAGAAATATGACAAATATCATGGAATCCCAAAACTGCCCTATTTAGATGGGGTTTCTGGATAACTAGTCATGATTGACTAGCTCCAAATAGGCGTAATAAAGCTCGTTTTGTTGGAACCAAGCATCGGTGGCTTGGTCCTAGTTCCCAAGATTCTCATTCATGTATCCCATTCGTTCTCAAGTGGCCTGCATCCATATTTACCATAGAGTGATTACGAGAATTTCTGAAATTGCCAAATTTGCACTTAAAATCAAACTTTTATAAAAACTTTAGAAATTGACAAATTAAAGCTACATACCTGAAAGGACATCAAATATACATTAAAATGGAATGAATGGAGTGAAAATGGATGATAAATAGATGGTTAGGTAAGTTTCTTAGAGCAAAATGAGACCAAAACTAAGGCCCAACAATGCCCTAGAAATATTCTAACTTATTTTTGAGAGCTGGGAGTTTTGATTTGAGCAATTATTTCAATCTTAGCAGGATCCACTATTATCCTGATTTCAGAAATATGATGGCCTAGAAAAATACCCTCAATAAGAATCATTATATATTTTTCATTACTAAGGGAAACGTTAGTCTCTTGACATCTAATTAAACATTTCTCTATGTTGCTTAAATCTTGTTGGAAATATTTCCCATATACCATGAAGTTATCGATATAGACTTTGACATAATCTTGGGTTAGATCTAAGAAAATAGCAAGGAAACCCCTTTGAAAGGTGGCATGGGTATTACATAACCCAAAAGGAAGAACGTTATAGGCATAAGTACTCCATGGACAACTGAAGGTAGTCTTTTCTTAGTCTTCCAGTGCAATTTGGATTTGATTATAACCACTAAATCCATCCAAAAAGGAAAAATATTTCTTCCCAGTCAAGATATCTAATACATGATCAATGAAAGCAAAGGGAAATAATCTGTAAAGGTGGGCTTATTTATTTACCTAAATCCACACAAATCCTCCACATAACATTTTTCTTAGGTACAATGATTGTGGCGACACCCACTTACTATTAGAAATAGGGTAAATGAAGTTAACATTTAAGAGCTTTTGAAGTTCTTATTTTACTATATCTTTTAGGGTTGGTTTCATCCTCATTTTAGGTTTCCTTACTGGTATAATTTCATCATTTTTATAGATATGATGGATCCACGTGTCTCATTGAATCCCTTTCATGTCAAAGTAGTCTCATGCAAAAGCTCCACATTGCCTTTTAATCGTTTGGACAAGTTGTTCTTGTTGTTCTAACCCTAGACCAAAATTAATATACAACGACTTTGATTCAGGTAGATGTTGGTGGCCACCTGCCTATTCCACTTGGACCCCCACCACTGTCTCTTTCATTTTTCAGTTTCCTTAATTGTAGCATAATTTAATATTTTTGGCAGTTTTCTAGGTCCTAAACTTCTTGAGCCGTTTTGAGGCCCTAAACGACGTTTTTTGGGATAACCGGGGACAAACTTCGTAATAATGATTGTTGGCCACTCAGAAGTTGTAGTCCTCACATATATATTTCTAACGAGGTATTGTGCACATCAAACGGAGATTGTATGCCAAAGTTATGACCCTGGGAAGTTGATGTACCAATTTACCCAAATGGGGCCTATAGTTTTGGTGCTTCGTCTCCTAGGGTTTGGGTTTTTTATGTTTAGGGTCTTCCATATTTTCTTATTAATAAATAGACCTTTGAGCATCATTGTAAGACAGTTCATAGGCATGTATGCACCACATATATTCTCATGTATAAGCTACCATCGCTTGAGCTAGTCTTATTTCCATTTTGTCTGTAACCATATTTTAGTATTTGATATTAATGAAATGATGTGTTATTTCTATTGCATCTATGTATTTATGGTTATACCTATAAGTTTTTGCATTCCTATTTAGGTTCAAATTAGTTGTATTAGAGGAACTTTCTCTTTCTCTCTTTTTCTTTCCATGTCCCCAATGAGGTATGGATATAAGGAGTTAGGGATCGAACTGGTTCAACCTTTGCAAGACCACCCTCGCAAATCCCAATAGCCTCTCATGGAGAAAGAGAGGAAAGATGAGGGGTAGGAGATACTTCCAAAATCTTGATTGAAGAAGCACTCGCGTGACAGAGGAATGCGATGATGGACAACTTTTCCCAGATCCTTCAGCAGGTACCCCAGGCATCTCCTTTCAACAACTAGTCTGGAAGCACCTCACACTATAAGGTACAATTTAACTTTGACATCCCCATAGTTGAGGGTCAAATAGATGTGGACGACATATATAAATAGTTCAATCTGCAAGAAGGATATATTTTTGTTCATGATTTTTCCTGCCAAGAAAATATTACTTTTGCACTCCTCAAAGCCACCCCCCACATCATGGACTGGTGGGAAACCTGCTATGATAAAATGGAGGAAAGTACACCCTCACCATTTCCAGTTGCATCGACTTGGAATTTGTTCTAGGACACCATCAAGGACTAGTAATACCTTGTTAGGAGCTATGAGGATAAATACATAAAGTGTACCACACTGTGGTAGGGAAGGGACCAAAACATGCTAGAGTTTACCAATGTTTTTCATGCCCTTCACACAAAGTTGGGTATCAAGGATTATGAGAAACATTTCGTACTCAATTAGAATGGTTTCCTATAGAGGTACATCTAGGATGAGATGGAGTTCCTAGACATCTCCTCACTTGGCAAGGCATAACGATACATTGTCAATATTGAGCGGAAGTTTAAATAGAACAAGGGAGACTTTGGATCTGTGAATCCAGAGATAGGGAAAGGCACCCCCAAACTACAGAGGAAAGGAAAAATCCAAGGTGGGGTGACCCAATATAACCCGCCAAAGTCACAAGAAAAAGAGAACACCAAAAATACAAAGAATGACATGACAAAGTGGTGTCACTTCCATAAGAGCTCCACTCACAACACAAGTGAGTGTTTGGCCAAGCTGTCATTGGTGGCCAAGTTGAAGGCTTCTGAGTCAGATGCATGTTCTGACTTTGAGTCAGAACTCAACAAGGGGAATGGAAAAGGGAATTATATCATTAATCCAGAGCCTAATGTAAATGTGGCCATCAACAAGATCCAAAACATTGAGCCTAAATATCCAGAGTGTTAGGGCCTAAATCTACCTCAGGCTGAGAAAGGAAGGTCTAGGGTAACATCAAACCGCACTTAACCTGGTAGCTAGCCCTACCAGGTCGGGAGAGGGCTCTCTCCTTGTCAATATAAAAGAAAATATAACAAGTAAGGCTTGAAATTACTGATATGGATACTAATTTTAGGCTAGTTTTGTTTGCTCAGAGGATTTTGTTTGATTTTAATGGTTGGTTGCTGGATCAGATGGGGAAGGTTGCTTTGGGTCTGGGAAATGAGCACAAATTTGCTAAGGTTTCTATGGGGCGAGGTAGGAAAGTGTCTGAACACTTTGGAATGAGTGTAATGGTGAGTCTAAAGAATGGTGAGGAGCTGGAGAGGGCATGCAAAAGTCATGAGTCCTCTTAAAATAGTAGAAAACATGTAGAACTAAATAAACCCCAAGGTAGAGCACTGAAACATCAATGAATTCTACCTTTTACACTTGATTCATTTAGTTACACTAAAATATAGATATGATTCCACACATAAATATAGGATCAACTAAATTATAGAGAAGAAAACAATGTTAATTCACATTACCACAAGAATCCCACAAAATGTTGCAAAGCCCTGGTTTATTTCCTTACCAAACTGCAGAAGTGATGTACAAGAGTGCTCAATGAATCCACAAGAGTCCAACCTTATACCAAATTCCAACCTCTACACTATGAAATTAATGAAATATATAAATTTTCTCATCCTTGTACTAAGGGACTTGAGCTCAACCATTTGCTTCAAAATAGAATCAGTTACATTAAACTTGGACCGAATTTCTGAAAATAGGTGTTGATAATGAACTCATATATCCTAAGCCATAGTACCTGTTAGAAAAATGAAAGTGGTTTTTGTAGATAAGGTCATATTGGAGAAAATCCTCTCTCAAATGTTTGAAATTCATTTCCAGTTGCTCGTAATCTATGCCACAAAATCATCTCGAAAATAGAAAATCATTAAAAATTTAAATCTGTGAAAATGAGTTGTAAATATCTAGTCACATATCCCAGTTCATGACACTTATGAATAAACATAAAGAGGTTTGTTATATGGCTCATGGATAAAAAAAACCTCCTTGGGTTTTTCAAAATTACTTTCCATCTGTTGTAAAATGGCGCCGCACTAAAATGACTAAAACAATAAAAAATATGAAAGTTTTACTTTGTTTTAATGTAGGCTCCAAATATCACTATATATCTCCCACATAGTAGCACCTGTGCATAAAATGAAAGAGGTTTTTGTTGTTTTGTATGTGATGGAAAAAAACCTCTTTCACTTTTGAAAAATTCCTTACCATTATTTCAGAAACTAATCTTGTACTGAACTTGTCATTGTGTGCAACAACTGACCTCAAAACAGGCATAACCAAGAATCACTCATTCATTTCGATCATATCTTCTGATATAGAAACCGGTTACGGGAGTGTGATATACCATTGGAAATATTTTTCCAAGATTCTTCTGATGGAAATACTTAGGATATTATTTGCACTGAATATCATGTGCAAAACATCTCTGAAAACCAGACATAGTAAGAGACCATTTTGATCCCTGGTGACAGGCTGCAAAGACTGGAACTAACACAGAGTAGGGGAAACACTTATTCCACTCAGAGATGTGGGTGAAGGGTTCTCTATTGTAGTTTATTATCAATAGTAGGAGCCAAATGAATCTCATTTCATCAACATTCATGAAGCAGTCGGGCCTACGAACTACAATACATCTACAACCATACACCATCGGGTGGCTTCACCAAGGACGAGATCTTCACGCCATCCGATAGTGTCTCCTTCCATACAACATCAAGCCCTTCATTGATGAGGTACTATGTGATGTTGATACTCTTGAATTTTCTGATTTATTATTATGAAAACCATACTTGTTGAAGCGACATTTTGGATATCAGTCTAGACATTGTTCTGTTATTATTTCTTTGGGTACTAAGTTATACAGGACACCGTAGGTATCCCTGCCTATCACCATATCTTCTGTCTCTGATAAGAAATACAATAATATAATCTCCCAAACTGGGAAATTTGTTTTCTTTCTGATTTACTCTTAAATTATGGGGAATATCATAGCCACATCCATGGACCCTAGGAAGGGTTCCTCCATGGAGAAGAAGTAGGTGGATACGGTCATGGAAGAATATAAGGACATCTTCTTCTCACCCACTTGGGTACCCTTGCACTGTCAAGTCAAGCATTTGATAGATATGACTCCCATTAAACCTATACCCAACAAGATGATATATCATCGCTCCATTCTAGAAAAAAAAAGAGATCAAGTGGAAAATCCAAGATTTATTGAACAAAGGGCACACCCAACCAAGTTCCTTGGCTTGTGTGAGCTCAATTGTACTTGTACAGAAGAAGGATGGGACCTAAAGGCTCTGCATTGATTATCAAGCACTAAACAAAATCATTGTCAAGAACAGGTATCCAATCCCATAGCCTCATGACCTTCTAGACCAACTTAAGGGGGCCACGTATTTCAACAAGATCGATCTAAAGTTTGGCTATTACCAGGTTCCAATAGAGCCCACAAGTGTATGAAATACCCCCTTCAAATCCAAGGAAGGAATTTTTGAATGGTTGGTTATGCCCTTTGGGTTGACAAATGCCCCTACTACTTTTATGAGGCTAATGGATGAAATTTTATAGCCCTTCACCAACTCATTCATGGTTTCTTATCTGGACAACATCCTCATATTCCGTAGAGTTGGGAAGAACACTTGCAACACATTTGGCAAGTCCTCCAAACCCTTTAGTAGTACAAAATGTGTGCTAACTTGGAGAAATGCACCTTCGGTATGAGCCATGTCCAATATTGGGTTACCTCATAGATGAGTGCGGCAAGCGTGTGGATCTGACTAAGATCTAAGTCATTCGGGATTGATCAGCCCCAACAACTCTAATGGAGCTTTGCAACATTTTGGGCCTTGGAAATTTTATCGAAGGTTCGTGTCGGGATTCTCCCATGTTACTTGGACTTTGAGTCAAATTACTAAGGCGTTAATTGACTTGAAGCATCAACTATGCTCTACACTGATACCCACACTGCCAAATGTACAACAACAATTTGAAATTGAAACGGATGCCTCGGTCTATGCTATTGGTTCAGTCTTCACCTAGCACATGCATCCAGTGGTCTATCATAGTGAGACACTTTCCGATATTATTTGGAAGTACCCCACCAATGATAAAGAGATGTATTCCATCATGCAGGCTTGTTGGAAATGGAATAATTTCATTATGGGGAAGGAGGTGCTCATCCACACCGATCACCACCCTCTTCAATTTACATAGACACAAGGAAAGTCACAAAACAATCGCCATCAGAAGTGGTATACATATATATGCAACAATTCCACTTGAAAATTAAATGCAAAAAGGGCAGCACCAATAATGTTGCAGACTGCCTCAACCAACCCACAGTTGCAACATTGACTAATGTTGTCATCTCTTGTAATCATGAGACCTTTGGATGGCTGCAACCATACAAAAATTATCTAGAGGTCACCTCCACATACCGGATACTAGTGGATGGAAATAAAGTTCTTAATTTCCACCTCTAGGATGCAACATTATGCTACCTGGGCCACCTCTTTGCGTTCCTTCAAGCGAGCATGCCAAGCAGATTTGGGAGGCACACTACAGTTGGGTCACAGGACACTTTGGTGCAGAGAAAATTGTTCTTGTACTATAAATGTACTTTTACTCACCCAAACTCCAACTGGATGTTGGGAAATATATCACATCCTACACTGCCTACACTATCGCCAAGCCAACCATCAAGAAGAAAGGCATGTAGACTCCTCTACCTACTCCCATCTAGCCGTGGGAATCAATATCCATGGACTATATATTTGGCCTCCCTTCTACCAAGCATGGCAATGAATACGTATTTGTGGACGCGAACAAATTCTCTAAGATGGCTATATTGGTGGCCTGCAAGAAGAGTATCACAACAGAGAAAACTGTCAAACTCTTCTTTGAACGAGTATGGGTACAGTTTGGTGCCCCGCAGACAATTATATCAGATCAGGATAACAAGTTTCTAAGCACATTCTAGTCAAGCCCTTGGATATTATTGGACACCAAGCTCACCAAGTCGACTTCCTTCTATCCCTAGACTGATGGCTAGACATACGTCATCAATAGGATGATAGTGCACATACTCCACATGTACAACACCAAGCATCCATGAACCTAGGATGATAGTCATCCCTATGTGCAAAACATTTATAATAGAGCTCTCAATAACTCAACTGGTGTCAGTCCCTTTTAAGTGGGTCTAGGATTTCAACCATTGTGTCTGATTGATGTTTCCATGCCTCATGTGATTACACAAACATAATCCACACATGTATTGTCTGAGGCTAACAAAGTGATCAAATTTATTGAACGAATCCAACACATCTGCTATCAAGTTCATGACGTCTTGGGGAGGTCAAATGCCAAGTACAAGCAACAATATGATTAACAACAGGTGCCACACAAGTTTCAGGTGGGCAACAAAGTTTGGTTGTAGTTATAGAAAGAATGCCTTACCAGATACCATCAAAATATCAAACCACTCTAATATGATCATTAAACCATTACCAATTTTTCAGGAGACAATTCTATTGATCTCAACATTCCACCATTCTTTGGCCTACACCTAGTGTTTAATGTGGACTACCTTCAACCAAACTTCCCACCATTACTGGTACATTACACATTGTAGAGCAACTCACACCAGCAAAGCTAAACCTAGAATGGATGGAACAGGCCACAACTAATCAGATTATGGACACACAGGTCAAGAATACTTGCCAGTAGAAGATCCAACTATATCGCATTATCAAAGTTGGAAAACACCTACACCAAGGCAAGTGGCTAACTAGGGACCAAGTTGAGCAGAAGTTTCCCCATCTCATGGAGGCACTCAATGCAATCGGGGCCATTTCCTCCTAAGGTGGGAGGAATAATCTAGGTGGAGTTGGCCACCTAACTATTCCAGTTGGACGTCCACCACTATCTCTTTCAGTTTTTTTGTTTCCTTAATTGTAGCATAGTTTACTATGTTTGGCAATTTTTCGGGTCTTGAACTTTTGGAGCCATTTTGAGGCCCTGAACAACGTTTTTGGGGAAAAATGGGGCCAAAATGGACCTTTTACTAATTTTGGCCACTCATAACTTGTATTTCTCAGATAGATCTTTCTAACGAAGTATTGTGCACATCAAACAGATATTGTATGCCAAAGCTACGACCTTGGGAGGTTGATGTACGAATTTACCCAAACGGGGCCCATAGTTTTGGTGCTTCATCTCCTAGGGTTAGGATTTTGGATTTTTAGGGTTTTCCATCATTACTCAATAATAAATAGGCCTCTGAGCCTTATTGTAACACATTTCAAAGGCATGTAGCTGCCACATCTCTTCTCAGAGATAAGCTACCATCGTTAGAGCTAGCCTTATTTCCATTTTGTGTGTAAGAATATTTCAGTATTTGATATTAATGTAATGAAGTGTTATTTTCACTGCATATTTTTATTTATAGTTATATCTATAATTTGTTGCATTCCTGTTTAAGTTCGGATCAGACTTCCCATGGTAAATTTCAATAGCACGGACATATGACTCCTTTCTTTCATTTGTTATTATTGTAGCAAACAATGTGGAGATAGAAGGATTACATGTTTCCTGAAATTCAAAACTGAAAATATGCTCATATTATTGAAAGGATTATGGGAAATCAATACATCTCATTGTGGCTAAGAAAAATTTCAAAACTTGACCTTTGGTTTGTTCTTCAAGACATTTAGAATATTTGATTGTCAACAATGATTGGGTACATTCCTCCTCCCTATATGGGCTTTCTATCCATAAAGGAACTTATGTAGAAGGTAGGGCAGGAGGAAATAAAACAATATTTTGGCTTTGACATCCATTGGAAAATTCCGTCCCTAGACCTGCACTGAATGAAGGCAAAAATAGTGGCTAGCCAAGGTCGGCCCACTACCATTGGATGTCTAGGTTTGGAGGAAATTGGACGGATTACAAAGAAATTTACAGGATATTCCCAAGAAGCTAGTACAATTGTTATGTCATCCAGGCTTCCTACAGGTCTAAGGATAGATTTTTCTGCTAATTCCAATACAGTTTAAGCTGGCCTTAAGCCTTCAAGTTGTATATTTTTCATAATATCCACAGTCATGACATTTATTGCTGCAGTTAGATCAACAAGATTGTTTGGTAAAGAGATACCATTCATCTGTATGGTCACTACTGGATTCTCAAGGTCAGTGTACTTTGAAGGAATCCATAACATGGTTTCCGATAATTGGCCAACTACTTTGATAATAGGGGGATTCTTCCTTTTTCTTCCTCACTTTTTAATGAAAAGGTATGTTAAGATCTTGGCATAAATGGGAATGTATTTGATGTCTTGTAGCAAGGGTATCATTACACAAATATTTCCCAGTTCAGCCTCTAAGTCACATTCTGGTGGGTTGACAAGTAATCTTTCTAGATAAGTTGGATGAGTAACCTCCTAAGATGGTTCAAATTGTGAGTAGAATTGACTAATACTTCGAGAGGTCTTTCTTCTTCACTAAGAGGAAAATATTCCTCTTCATTTTCAAGAGGTGAGTTTGTTGGTTGTTATTCTTGAATGATAACTACAGATCATTCTTTATTTAATACCTTCTCGGACCTTAGTCGAATCTAACTAATTAGAACTCAAGTGATCGTATAAATAGGGAAGGTTTGTAACTCCACATTCTGCACAAGCTGAGTTGTTGTACTATTAGGGTTTTGTATGGGTTGTGCATGTAATTGAGTAGGTTAAGGGGCATTTAGCTTTTGTGGTACTTTTTGTTGACTCATATTCATGGGCAGAGCAAGTTGTTGTGGGTTTGGGTTCATAGTCAACTTGTGTTGAAGAAATAGATTCATCGGCAGAATAGGTTATTGTGAACTTGGATTCATGGGCAGTGTTGGGAGCGGGATCCCCCAAGGGCCATTTTGGGGTTAAAAGCCCATGTTTGAGTCAAACTTTGTAATAAAATTGTAAAGACTCCACATTTTGTGATCACGGAGAGTGAAGGTGTCATGTGTCATAAAGGGTAGTCCATCCTTATTTTTTGTAAAGTAAAGTTGGTTGTAGGAGATCTACCCATGGTCCACGGACCATGGGATTGTATAAAAAGAACTAAGATCTAAGTAGTTTTAGAGATGGATAGTGATGAATTATGTAAGAGTCGTAGCTCTGAAGTAAGAAGTCTAAGTTTTGGGTCATAGTGTAGGTAGAGGCTCTATAGCTAAGTGCACGAGGCCTAGGGTAGGAAGTCCACATATGAGTGTGCAAACCCCTGCAGCTATGTGCGTAGGGAAGACAAAGTTTGCAAACATTGGGAAGATATCAATGAAGAGAAATATTCGACAATTCTTGTGTCTTTTTTCTCTTAATTCATTTTGATATGTTATGTATGAATTTCCTTTATTATTCTTATGTGATGTGCGAATGAATGCAATTACATTGAATAATTGAACACATTTACGATTATCTATATATGCTGTGTTAACTAGAATTATTTGATAAGATAAGAAAGTCACTTAGATTAATCACAGAATCTGCATGACACATTGCCATAGTAGCGTGAAAGTACCTGAGCAGTAGGCTAGGGTTGTGTAAAGATCGATCATACCCTTTTGTGGAGGTATTGAAGGCTGGAATAAAGGGTTCGTCTTGCAAGACCTAGGGCGAAGAGACCTGTGCAAAGGAAAGGATAGAAGGAATCCAATGACATCATGACCATCTTAACATGTGGAAACGTGGTTCTAGCATCCCCACATAATGCTTTAGGTGAGACTTTAGTCTGCACTCCACGGGATGATACCGAAAGGGCTAGTAGTGTAGGGATTTGTTTGGCTAATTAACATTGAACCTTGGTCAGGCCTCATCAAGCCAACAAATGGTTTCATTGCTGGGACTGGAATCTGCATAAGAGATGTGTAATGCCATATCACTGGAATCCAACTAAGAAGGAGATAAGAGACTGGTTGGATAGAAAGATCCATGAATTCATGGCGCAGGAGAATAAAAACCCGTGACTGACAAAGGAACAGTGGCTGGACAGATACCTGTACATAGAGATCCACAAGATATTTTTCTGCTCCTTCCCAATTGAGTTATACGAATGGATCATGAAGATAGCAAATAGCCAAGGAAGGTGGAAACTTGATAGTCCTATTGTGTGGACCACGGATCTAATACAGAAATTGGAAGCATCTAAGGACAAGATTGCCCACTCTATTGATCATTGGCTCGATCATACCATAGGAGGATTTGTGACTAAATTCGCAGTGGACACCTCAGTTAGCTACAACAAGGCGGAGCAGTGCTTTTTCAAAGGACTATGAGGTAAGTACGTGAAATATTTTCATACCTGAGTTAAAAATGTTATTGTGTGAAAAACGAATTATGCAACTACATTGATGTGCGTAACCACGCGAAGCGGGAAAACATACAGGAATGAAGGAAAAAAGGGTCTGGAGTATATTCCATTTATTTTACCTCTACGAGGTGATGAAGAAGGGATAGCAAAGGTTTCTCCATGAAGTGATATTCAGTTAATAAGACAAGGATTCTTGCAAATACCACCTCCACCCACACCACCTCTGACTTCACCACCATTGGCTCCAACTTTGCTCTTACCACCTCCACCACCATCATAGTTCAGCATGGAAAACTCAATGAAGCTACCTTTGTTCAAAGGCTTGGGAAATGAGGACCCAGATAAATTCTGCTTTGTTGAAAAATCTGTATGGGAAGCTCAGGGCATTACAGATGACAACATGAAGAAGTCAACATTGGTTAGTGCTCTGTAGGATCGTGCACTAGCCTAGTATATTAAGTATGCTAATGATAACCTGAATGTTGGAATGGTAGACATCCAGACAACACTAAATAGAGAATTCAATAAGGCTAAATCTAAAGCACAGTATATTGTAGGGTTCAAAGAAATTGTGATTCAACCAGGCGAGACATCGTGGGAACTAGATGAGGGATTGAAGTTTACAATCAGCGAGGCCAACATGAATTTGACAGATGGACATCATTGCAAATAGTTTGTGGCTTCACTACTACCACGCTTAAGGGTTGTGTTGTCACAACAAAACATAACAACTCAGGCGGAGGCCTTGGAGATTGCAATGACACTTCATGAAACTGCGATGCAAGATCCAAATCTGGGAGTTTAGCAGATCCATGCACAACTAAAGAATCTATGCCTTGAGATGCAAAGTCTGAAGTAGAATAGGGAAGTTCAACAGGAGGTGTGCGAGCATGTATGGTGCTTGAAATGCAAGAGCCAGGGACATGGTAAAGACCATTGTTCGGTCATTGCAAACTACATTACAGGAGGAGGACTGAAGCCTTTAAGGACAAAATCTCAAGCAGGATGAAGCACGGGGCTTGCATTACGATGCACTGTCTGTCAAGTAGCAGGAAAACATGCCACGGATAACTATCATTTGTTGCCAAAGTTCGTACAGACACCGCAACAACTCTTCTACAAATTTTGTAGGTCGGTACGGCATGATGAGTGTAATTGCAGGAGTTATGAATTGATGATGGATAGAACCCCTGCCTATAAGGTTCAAGAAGAAATGCGGCTCAGTGGCGAGAATACAGGGATGGCGTAGACAAGATTTCAGCAACGCAGATTCAGCCGAGGTGGAGGAGGCCTTGGTAGGCATCACGGACAGTTGATCTAATACAATTGTGGAGGACCATGACCTTATGCCTATGATTGCATTAACCCAACACATTCATCATGCAAGTATTGCACACTGTTCAATCATGAAATGGAAGACTATCCTATGCTGATAGATAGGATACGTGACAAAGGGGCGCTACCACCTCCGCCAACTCAGAACTTGCAGATGATGAGGTCTTAGCTGCATGAAGAGGATCCAAACATAAATATAGTACTCAGAAGTGGAATCCCGATAGGAAATGACAAGGGGAAACAACCAGAAGACAATACATGGGTCCGCAAAGCTCCAGTGAAGGAGGCTGAGTTCGATTTGGAGCACACACGTGAAACCTTCATGGAAGCTAAGAAGAACTTCACTGAGGACTCCCCTTCAAGAAGAAAGGATAAGCCTGAGCAGGAGATGGACCCCTCTATGCTCACGAATTTCTTGGAGACTTGTATGAAGTTATTGCATGATAGTAAGGATGTGAAAGGGTTACAAGATCTCATCAATAGATGTGTTGGAACTGCGTCGGGTCAGTCACATGTAGTACGAAAGATTGGAAAGAATAAAACAAGAAAGGTATCGGAGATGAGACTGACCCTGTAGATAGGAGAGTATGAGATGGATCAAGTTATTTTGGACCTAGTGTCAGATGCGAACATCCCACCAAAGAAAACTTGGGGACAAATGGGGAGACCCGTGTTGCAATGGTCTCTGATTCAACTAAGGATGGTGAATCAGTAGAAGATCATCCCCATGGGATGATTGCAGGGGGTGACCATGGATATTGGGGGAGCAAGCACTCTAGACGATTTTCAAGTAATAGAGATAGTGGATGATAGCAATCCCTATCCTGCACTCCTAGAAATTGACTAGGCTACTGATACAAATGGGGTAATCAATCTAAAGAAGCAAAAGATGATATTGAGAAGAAATTTCTACGCATAATAGTACCCCTAGATCTTGCTGAGGGATCACGCTATACTGAACCAGTCCGCGACTATGAGAGTGGTGATGATCTGGACTGTGTTTGTAAGAACACAGTGCAAGACAAAGACTAGTTGAAACCAACAATAGATGGACGAATTACATGGGATGACAAGAGTTCATGCACCTCAAACTTCTATGAGGAACTAGAGCACTGGCAAAATTAGTTACATGAAAAAACTATGCCAAGTTGTAACATGATGACCCGATCGCTGTGTTGTGTGTCGTTAGAGGTAAGAAAATTTCTTACTTATGATGTCCTAAATAAGGTAGATATATTTTTGGATGCATTTGGAAGGGAGGTACGAGAAAAGTAGCTCTTCAGGGAATTGGACTGGGCACTGCGTGCTACGCCCACAAGGTGGTGGTGTAGGGAGAAGGGAAGCTTTGATAAATGAAGCGAATGTAGGAGAATTATGATAACTGACTTCAAGAAGCCAAAGATTTGAATGACAGAAAAGTATGCTGGACAGGATGACCTGTGTACACACTTAGCCAAATGGGCCCAGGCTTATGCAAAGAAGCCCCATCCTAAATGGGTGCACTTATTCTATCACACACTAGATATTGTCTCGATGAATTGGTATATATAAACTGAGCTTCGCCATGGGACAGGTGAATGGGATATCCTACGCAAGGGATTCATCATGACATTCAGCTTTGAGGATAGGTTTGATAGTATTGATGAAGCACTACAAGAGGTGAAAGGAGAAATATTTAAGATACCGCTGGATCCTTTAAACCTAATTCATCCTGAATGGGCTACTTAGCTGAGTCACATGCTAGAATGTTATAATGTAATTATTGAAGAAGAGGATGACAGAGGATTCATGGAAGATTAACATTCGAGAAACAGAAGGTCACTGTGAGGTTAAATAACTACAGATTGAGAACCCTGATATAACTGCACCATTGAAAACGAAACAAGTAAACATTGGTACAAAGGAAAAACCCAAATTCGCAAATATTGGAGACTACTGGGATGACATGATGGTGGATAAGGTTGTTGAATTTCTCCACGAATACCAGGATTTATTCCCTACCAAGTTCATAGATTTGAATGGGATAATCGAGAACCTAGGTATGATGAAGGTCATGTTAAATCCTGATGCGAAGCCGGTTAAGCAATGACCTTATTGTCTCAATCCGAAATATAAGGAGAAGGTTCGCTTAGAGCTAGAAAAGATGCTCATGGCAGGTATCATTGAGCCTATGGAAGAATCTGACTGGGTAAGCCCATTGGTGGTATAGGAAAAGAAGCAGAAGGATGAAATAAGGATATGCATGGATCTTACAAAGCTGAATGATGCTTGCGTACATAATCCTTTCTCAAATCCATTCACTAATGAATTGTTGGACACTGTAGGTGGCCAGGAATCATATTCCTTCACTGATGGGTTCTTGGGATACCACCAGATCAAAATCACACCGAAGGATAGAAGAAAGACGCCCTTCACGACTTAGTGGGGTTGTTTTCAGTACACTGTAATGCCATTTGGATTGAAGAATGCGCCTGCGATCTTCTCGCGTGTATTTGTGGCTGCATTGAAGGAATCTATTCTTAAGTTCCTCGAGGTATCTTTTGATGACTAGACCATGTTTGGGCTAGTAAAATGCCATGTAGCAAGCTTGCACCTGATGTTGGACACTTGTTGAAGATACTAGATCGTGCTCAATCTTAAGACGTGTTTGTTTTGTGTTCCTTTTGGGAACCTGTTGGGGCATGTTGTTTGCAGATAGGGGCTGATGGTAGATCCCACAAAGATAGAAGTGATATTGAACTTGGAAGCACTAAGCAGTGTGAAGCAGTTGTGTGCTACCTTGGGACACACAAGATATTACAAACCGTTTATCAAAGGATATGCCTAGATCACCATGCCTATGGAGAATTTGATGAAGAAGGATGTCACATTCTACTGGAATGATGATTGTAAGAAGAACGTAGATATATTAAAAGAAAATATGGTCACCACATTGATTCTACTTCTCCCGGATTGGAAGAAGGAGTTTCATGTGCATGTCGATGCATCATGTATAGCGCTGGGAGCAACACTGAAACAGGCTGGTGGAGAAAGCTTGGACCACCCTATCACATTTGCAAGATGAAGGTTATCCAAAGCAGAGAAGAACTACTCCACACCAAGTGCAAAGGGCTAGCTATGGTGTATGTGCTCCAAATGTATAGGCACTACTTGCTGGGAGGCCATTTTAAGATGTATATGGATCACTCTGCATTGAAGTACCTGGTCAACAAGCCTGTGTTGGGGGGGAGAATATGCAGGTGGCTCTTATTGTTCCAAGAATATGATTTTGAGCTTATTTTGAAGCCCGGATGACCCGACGCAGAACTAGACCACCTATTGCACATCAAAATGGGAGAAGAACCCACTAATTTGACGGAAGGATTGTCTGACACATAACTATTTGCAGTGCATGTTACAGATGGTCATTTCTAGGATATAATCCACTTCCTTGTGACACGTACTACACTAGAAGGATACACTGTCTAGTAGAAAACAGAATTAGTGGTGCACGCAAAATATTTCTTTGTCATTGCTGGGCATCTGTACAAGATGGGGACTGATGAGATATTGCAACGGTATGTACCTGAGTTTGAAAGAAGCAGCATCCTCGTGGATGGTCACGGGGGCACCGCGAGAGGACATTATGCAGGAAAAGAAACTATGCAGAAGATCCTATGTGCAGAGTTGTGGTGGCCAACCCTCCATCAGGACTCAAAAGCATATTGCAAAGCATGTGATGTATGTCAAAGGAATGGCAGGTCATCGTGGAGGGATAAGCTTCCTTTGAATCCACAAATGACGTTGCAACCCTTTGAGAAGTGGGAGATAGATTTTTTGGGACCCATTTAGCCCCAAGGGAAGACAAGAGCAAGGTACATTATCACAGTGATGGAGTATTTCACTCATTGAGTGGAGGCACAATCTGTGAGGGATTGCACAGGCACAACCTCTTCAAAGTTCCTCTTTGAGCATGTACTGACGTTATTTGGCTGTCGAAATATCTTGATGAGTGATCACAGTATGCACTTCATGAATGAGACAATCAACGCGCTAAGAGAGGAATTTCAAGTATATCACTAGAAGATCATGCCTTATCACCTGTAGGATAATAGGAGGGTGGAATCATTCAAAAAAGTGCTCAAAACCATGCTAAAAAAGGTTTTTAATGCTCAGTGAAGTGATTGGGACCTACACATACTTGTAGTTATGTGGGCTTATCAAACAACATGCAAGAAGTTGACTGGAAAAACCCCTTTTAGGCATGTCTATAGTGTTGAAGTGGTGATGCCTATCGAATATAATGTGCCTAGTTTGTGCATATCAGCATTCACAGGTCTGACAGATAGTAGAGCCCTGGAGGAGAGGTTTGCACAGCTAGATGAACTTGAGGAAGAGAGATTTCTAGCTGGATTTCACCAACAGGTCCAAAAGCAGTGCGAAAAGGAATGGCATGATCCTAAGCTACACACATTTAAGGTAAATAACTTGGTTTTGTTATATGATAGTAAGTTTGATAAATTTCTAGGGAAGTTCAGGATTCACTATTTAGGGCCTTATATCATTAAGGAAATTACCGATGGAGGAGCGGTACAACTGGTCAAACTGAATGGAGAACCCTTCCTAGGAAAAGTGAATGGCAGTCGATTGAAGCAATACAATGACGATCTGAGAATGTGACTAAATGAAGGTAGCATAGTCTTAGCACTCTAGGCTACTGAAAGGAGGCATGGGACTATAAACTACACTACCTAGGTTGGGGAGCCACGCAATTGGAGGATGGTGCCAAGCAAGGAAGTATCACTGGGTCCATGGCAATGTCGAGGTAGATGTGCTACCTAGGGAGAAATCGTGCAGGTTGACTCGAAAGTGACCATTAAAGTCACTGTTCATGATTTAACGGTAGAAGTGAGGCCAAATGGAGTGGGCGATCGGCATTTAAGACGAAATTTATGGCTGAGATCCTTGAAAATCTGCTACCAACCTAGCGTTAATGAACCGATTTTGGGGGGGAACGACCGGATTTGAATTCAAAATGCCCTATAAATTACAAGTGGTTGTCGAGCAAGAAACACTTGGCATTTTGATAATTAGGTTGTTGATCTCTCAAGTAACCATGAACTGAGAATTCTTCGATAATTTCAAGGAGACTCCCGAATTTTCAAACTTGCTAAAGACAACATGAGCATTCTTAGAGAGCATTATGTCAGCACCCCCAAAAATTATACATACCAAACAAGTAGTAGCGGAGTCACCACAGGAAATGGACGGAGAGGTAGAAGTAGCTGCTCCGGAAGTGGCCTAAGTATTGGCAGAGGTCCCTAAATCACCAAGAATGCCACAACCAAAGCTAACTCCAACTAAGAGGATTGTGAAGGAAAAGAAGGGAAAACAACCTACCATATCGGTGTGCACATCACAAAGGAGAAACCCACCAAAGCCCACTACACAGGATAAAGGCAAGGCTATAAACCTAGAACCAGAGGAGGAAGGTATCAAAGACATCTTGATGGACGATGAGGATGTGGGAATGGAAGTGGAGGAGGTCGAAGCCCAGGGTATGGACCCTATTACACGGTTTCTAGAGTATGTCCCTCCGCGCAAGCCTAAGTCCAAGGTCTTAAAGGACATTAATGAAAGTAAGACTCCCCTGCAAACCCCTTTGCTACCAGATGAAATTTTTTTCGATGGTCCGCACTTGGCACAAGTGTTGATACTGAAGCTAGAAGACTAGGACTTGGCAGACCGTGACAAGTTCCCACACCTGGCGACCAAGTAGTTGATGTGCCACATCATAGATACAAATACAAGAATGATCGCACTGGAGCCACAAAGGTGACTCAAGGGAGTAGAGAAGCCAATATTTCTCAACCTGCTCTAGGTGTCGTACTATAACCACACCCAGGTGATAGTTTTGGTCATCAAGCAGCTGTTGTGCTTGGTGCTTGATGGGTGTCTCTAGCTGGAGGAGCTGAAACACATCACAGAAAGGTTGATTCATGAATAACGCACCTGTCGTATATAGGTGAGAAGCCAGCAATGATCTTTTACAACAAGGGTGGCGAGCAGGCTCTTGCAGAGTCAATGAAGGATAAATTTAAGCTGGTGAAGAAGCCATGTGGGTACACTATCTCCAACATCTGTGACCCTGTTATGCTTCTTGACCTGCAATTGATACCCAAATACAGAATATGCGAAGAAAAAAGACCGATAACAGAGAATATGCGAAGAAAAGATATCTAGAACATAGAATAGTGAAGACTTTATTATTCAGAGAGTAATGTTCACTTGCCTCTTCGAGGGGGCAACCTCCAATAGAGCAGAGCTCGATTACAAAAATAAGACATGATGCTCCTCGTAGGGAGTTGATATCCTTTATATATGACTCCTACAAGTAATACCACGGGTCAATACCGCTTATTACTAATACCGTCGGCCCATTTGCAACTAACTGTGGTTCCTTTATTAATTGCGGATTAACCACTTACAATTATTAATATGGGCTTTATTGACTCTTAACTATGACGTGGTCCCATTACATAGATAAAGGGGTTAGGGTGGGACCCTAGCATGCCCTCCCCCTTAAGACTAGCCTTGTCCTCAAGGCTGAAGCTGCAGAAACTGCTGCAGAATAGTGGCTGGCTCCCAAGTTGCATCTTCCGGAGAGGTGTCTTTCCATTTGACTAGGACTTCCTTAATCATGCAGCTGCGCAGTTGCTTGACTCGTGTGTCGAGGACCTGTTCTGGTTGAAGCGAGATGGACCCTTCTTCGTCCAATTCCGGTAGACTAGTCTGAATTCTGCAATTGTTCCCAATCACTTTCTTGAGGCATGAGACATGAAAAACTGGATGGATTTTTGCAGTAGGTGGCAAAGCCAACTTGTAGGCCACTTCTCCAATGCGTTGAAGTACTTGATATGGTCCGTAGAATTTGGGAGAGAGTTTCTGACATCCCTTGTCTTTGAGTGATGTTTGCTTATATGGTTGGAGCCATAAAAAAACCTGATCCCCTTCTTGAAATTGGCGCTCTGAGCAATGCTAGTCTACCTGTTGCTTCATGCGGTTCTGAGCTTGGTGAAGATTCTGTCGAAGATGGGCAAGCATAGTTGCGCGGTGCTGTAGGAGTTGATCCACTGCTTGGACTTTTGAGCAACCCTTGAGATATGAAGTAGGTGAAGGCGGGAGTTGACCATATACTGCTTCATATGGAGTCATTTTGGTGGTGGCATGATAGTTGGTGTTATACCACCATTCTGCCAGAGGTAGCCACTGTACCCAAAGGTGTTGGTTTTCTGAAGTAAAACACCTAAGGTAGGTTTCTAGAAATTTGTTGACCGCTTCAGTTTGACCATCTATTAGCGGATGGTAGGAAGTACTGAGTTTTAGTTGAGTGCCTTGTATTCTGAAGAGTTCCTGCAAAAAATTGCTGGTGAAGATCGAGTCGCGGTCGGACACAATAGAAATGGGCATGCCATGCAATTTGAAGATCTGATCCATGAAAGTTTGAGCAACCAAGGTGGGTGTAAACGGGTGGGGGAGAGCATAGAAATGAGCATACTTCGACAATCGTTCCACAACCACCATGATGACTGCCTTGTTCCCTGACTTTGGGAGACCTGTAATGAAATCCATAGAAACTTCGGTCCAAATGGATGCCAGAATGGGAAATGGTTGTAAGGTGCCTGGTGTGTTGACTGTTTCCTCTTTGTGGCATTGACAGACCTCGCATTCGATTACGAATGTAAGGATGTCCTTTTTCATGCCTGTCCAGAAAAATGATCTTCTGGTGCGAGCATACGTCTTCTGAAAGCCCGAATGTCCTGCAATGGGAGATGAGTGCATCTCTGCCAAAATGCGACTTTTGAAGGTGAATGTTGGTGATATTACGACTCTGTCCTTGTAGCGAAGAATATCATCCTGCCACGAGTAGCCCTTGGTGGAATTTGGATCTGCCTGTAATTGAGAAATGAGTTCGGAGAGCTCAGGGTGTGAAAACCATTCTCTGCGAGCTTCTTCAATCCAATCTGGAATGGGGAGGGAAATAGCTAGTAGGGTACTTTCCTCCTCAAATTGGTGAGATAATGCATCTGCTACACTATTGTCTTTCCCTTTCTTGTAAATGATCTCATAATCATATCCCAGCATTTTGGCTAGCCATTTATTTTGTTGTGGGGAGGATAGGCGTTGCTCCAAAAAATATTTAAGACTGTGATGATATGTGTGTATTTGGAAATGTCACCCCAATAAATAAGGTCGCTAGGTGTCGACTGCATGTAAGATGGCCATCATTTCCTTCTCGTATGTAGATTGGCCCTGATTCTTCCCACTGAGTTGATGGCTTGTGAAGGCCAACGGCCTCCCTTCCTGCATTAAAACTGCCCCAATACCTGTCCCTGAAGCATCACATTCAATGACGAAAGATTTGGTGAAGTCAGGTAGTGCTAAAAATGGAGTGGAACACATGGCATTTTTTAGAGCTGTAAAGGCCTGTTGTGCTTCCTCATTCCAGAAGAATGAATTTTTCTTTAGGAGTTGGGTGAGGGCTTCGCTATGCGACCATAGTTGCGGAAAAATTTACGATAATAGCCTGTGAGACCCAAAAATCCTCGCAAGCTCTTCAAGGTCTTAGGTTGAGGCCATTCCTGCATTGCTTGGATCTTTTTGG